>UESW01001374.1:259510-408817 GCA_900491605.1 Calamus simplicifolius | reverse complement strand
GCAGTGTGCCACGGCTCTCAACAACAAAAGCCCGACCCCGGTCGGCACCAAAGCCCTGCACCAGCCAGGCATAAAGCCCAGTGTACCACTGGCAGAGCGGTGTGCCACTAGCTCTCAACAACAAAAGACCGACCCCGGTCGGCACCAAAGCCCTGCACCAGCCAGGCATAAAGCCCAGTGTACCACTGGCAGAGCAGTGTGCCACTGGCTCTCAACAACAAAAGCCCGACCCCGGTCGGCACCAAAGCCCTGCACCAGCCAGGCATAAAGCCCAGTGTACCACTGGCAGAGCAGTGTGCCACTGGCTCTCAACAACAAAAGCCGACCCCGGTCGGCACCAAAGCCCTGGGCCAGCCAGGCATGAAGCCCAGTGTACCACTGGCAGAGCAGTGTACCATTGGCTCAGCAACAAAAATCGACCCCGGTCGGCACCAAAGCCCTGGCACCAGCCAGGCATAAAGCCCAGTGTACCACTGGCAGAGCAGTGTACCACGGCTCTCAACAACAAAAGACCGACCCCGGTCGGCACCAAAGCCCTGGCCAGCCAGGCATGAAGCCCAGTGTACCACTGGCAGAGCGGTGTACCACGGCTCTCAGCAACAAAAGCCGACCCCGGTCGGCACCAAAGCCCTGGCCAGCCAGGCATGAAGCCCAGTGTACCACTGGCAGAGCGGTGTACCATTGGCTCTCAGCAACAAAAGCCCGACCCCGGTCGGCACCAAAGCCCTGGCCAGCCAGGCATGAAGCCCAGTGTACCACTGGCAGAGCGGTGTGCCACGGCTCTCAACAACAAAAGCCCGACCCCGGTCGGCACCAAAGCCCTGGCCAGCCAGGCATGAAGCCCAGTGTACCACTGGCAGAGCAGTGTACCACGGCTCTCAGCAACAAAAGCCTGACCCCGGTCGGCACCAAAGCCCTGGGCCAGCCAGGCATGAAGCCCAGTGTACCACTGGCAGAGCGGTGTACCATTGGCTCTCAGCAACAAAAGCCCGACCCCGGTCGGCACCAAAGCCCTGCACCAGCAGGCATGAAGCCCAGTGTACCATTGGCAGAGCAGTGTGCCGCGGCTCTCAACAACAAAAGCCCGACCCCGGTCGGCATCGAAGCCCTGCACCAGCCAGGCATAAAGCCCAGTGTACCACTGGCAGAGCGTGTACCACCGGCTCTCAGCAACAAAAGACTGACCCCGGTCGGCACCAAGCCCTGCACCAGCCAGGCATAAAGCCCAGTGTACCACTGGCAGAGCAGTGTGCCACTGGCTCTCAACAACAAAAGCCCGACCCCGGTCGGCACCAAAGCCCTGGCCAGCCAGGCATGAAGCCCAGTGTACCACTGGCAGAGCGGTGTACCACCGGCTCTCAGCAACAAAAGCCCGACCCCGGTCGGCACCAAAGCCCTGCACCAGCCAGGCATGAAGCCCGACACCCGTCGGCACATTAAGCCCTGCACCAGCCAGGCATGAAGCCCGACGCCCGTCGGCGCATGAAGCCCTGCACCAGCCAGGCATGAAGCCCGACACCGTCGGCACATGAAGCCCTGCACCAGCCAGGCATAAAGCCCGATGCTCGTCGGCGCATGAAGCCCTGCACCAGCCAGGCATGAAGCCCGACACCCGTCGGCACATGAAGCCCGACGCCCGTCGGCACATGAAGCCCTGCACCAGCCAGGCATGAAGCCCGACACCCGTCGGCACATGAAGCCCTGCACCCAGCCAGGCATGAAGCCCGACGCCCGTCAGCGCATGAAGCCCTGCACCAGCCAGGCATGAAGCTCGACACCCGTCGGCACATGAAGCCCTGCACCAGCCAGGCATAAGCCCGACCCCGTCGGCGCATGAAGCCCTGCACCAGCCAGGCATGAAGCCCGACACCCGTCGGCACATGAAGCCCGACGCCCGTCGGCATGAAGCCCTGCCAGCCAGGCATGAAGCCCGACACCCGTCGGCACATGAATGAGCCCGACGCCCGTCGGCGCATGAAGCCCTGCACCAGCCAGGCATGAAGCCCGACACCCGTGGCATATGAAGCCCGACGCCCGTCGGCACATGAAGCCCTGCATCAGGCGAGGATCAGCCACTTGGGAGGTAACACCCCTTTCGCCTTGCTGGGGTAGGCCCGCTTCGTCTCAGGGGCGAGGGGGCATCTGATATGGCTGATCCAACGCCGTTAGAGAATCGTGAAGGAAGAAAACTGACGGAGCCCCCCTTTGGCCTCAGCTCCCAACACCCATCCACGGCATTGCTCTCGTCATAACGAAGAAAGAGAGCAACAGGTCACGTTGTGTGCATGGGTTTCCCAAAGGCCACCTTACGTCATTAATGCTCGGTCAAGTCAATGGGCTGGAGCCTTTGATGGTGCAGAAATGGTCATAATGGTTTGAAGAGGATTTAACGGAAAGGAGTGTCGCGAGCATCTTCCCTTGGCTCTCCTTCTCAACTCCAGGGCCGACCCCTCCAGGGCCGACCCCCCCAGGGTCGACCTCCCAAGGCCGACCCCTCCAGGGCCGACCCCCCCAGGGTCGACCTCCCAGGGCCGACCCCCCAGGGTCGACCTCCCAGGCCGACCCCTCCAGGGCGACCCCCCCAGGGTCGACCTCCCAGGGCCGACCCCCCAGGGCCGACCTCCAGGGCCGACCCCCCAGGGTCGACCTCCCAGGGCCGACCCCTCCAGGGCCGACCCCAGGGCCGACCCCCCAGGGCCGACTTCCCAGGGCGACCCCTCCAGGGCCGACCTCAGGGCCGACCCCCCAGGGCCGACCCCCCCAGGGCCGACCCCTCCAGGGCCGACCTCCAGGGCCGACCCTCCAGGGCCGACCCCTCCAGGGCCGACCTCCCATGGCCGACCCCCCAGGGCCGACCCCCACCCCCCAAGGCCGACCCCTCCAGGGCAGGGCGACCCCCAGGGTCGACCCCCAGGGTCGACCTCCCAGGGCCGACCCTCCAGGGCCGACCCCTCCCAGGGTCGACCTCCCAGGGCCGACCCCTCCAGGGCCCTCCAGGGCCGACCCCCAGGTCGACCTCCCCGACCCCTCCAGGGCCGACCCCCCCAGGGTCGACCTCCCAGGGCCGACCCCTCCAGGGCCGACCTCCAGGGCCGACCCCCCAGGGTCGACCTCCCAGGGCCGACCCTCCAGGGCGACCCCCCCAGGGTCGACCTCCCAAGGCCGACCCCTCCAGGGCCGACCCCCCCAGGGCCGACCTCCCAGGGCCGACCCCCCCAGGGTCGACCTCACAAGGCCGACCCCTCCAGGGTCGACCCCTCCAGGGCCGACCCCCCAGGGTCGACCCCCAGGGTCGAGGGCCGACCCCTCCAGGGCCGACCCCTCCAGGGTCGACCTCCCAGGGCCGACCCCCAGGGCCGACCCCCAGGCCGACCCCTCCAGGGCCGACCTCCCAGGGCCGACCCTCCAGGGCCGACCCCTCCAGGCCGACCCTCCAGGGCCGACCCCCCCAGGGTCGACCTCCCAGGGCCGACCCCCCCAGGGTCGACCTCCCATGGCCGACCCCTCCAGGGCTGACCCCCCAGGGCCGACCCCTCCAGGGCCGACCCCCCCAGGGCCGACCCCTCCAGGGCCGACCCCCCCAGGGTCGACCTCCCAGGGCCGACCCCTCCAGGGCCGACCTCCCCAGGGTCGACCTCCCAGGGCCGACCCCTCCAGGGCCGACCTCCAGGGCCGACCCCCCCAGGGTCGACCTCCCAGGGCCGACCCCTCCAGGGCCGACCCCCCAGGGCCGACCCCTCCAGGGCAGACCCCCCAGGGTCGACCTCCCCGGGCCGACCCCTCCAGGGCCGACCCCCCAGGGCCGACCCCTCCAGGGCCGACCCCCCAGGGTCGACCTCCAGGGCCGACCCCTCCAGGGCCGACCTCTAGGGCCGACCCCCCCAGGGTCGACCTCCAGGGCCGACCCCTCCAGGGCCGACCCCCCGGGGCCGACCCTCCAGGGCCGACCCCTCCAGGGTCGACCTCCCAGGGCCGACCCCTCCAGGGCCGACCCCCCCCTGACCCCCCAGGGTCGACCTCCCAAGGCCGACCCCTCCAGGGCCGAACCCCGATGGCTGCCAAGCTCCCTCGCCGTTAACAATGCCATGCAAGTAAGTGAACGGAGCCTTGTACGTGAACAGTGCCATGCAAGCTCATCCAAGGGCATGAGTAGGGCCACGCAAGCACTCCATACTCAACACTCTACGAGGGACAGTTGGCTTCAACTCAACATCATCCATCTCCCCCAACGGCTGTACCTTGGGACCCACACGACTGACTGTCGCCCATCACTGTCCACATAAGACAACCAAAAAGGTGACGTAGGGGACATGTTTGGCAGGCGCCGTAACGATCGGCCATGCCCTGCGACCACCTACTCTGACAGGACACGGCCCGTGGCGTGACACGTCATATAGAGGTAAGCTCCACCTTACTGCCAATCAATTAATGCTCGGACAAGTGATCACGCCCCAAGCCCACGGATTCCAAGCATCTATAAAAAGGTAAGAGGGACCTCGACCAGGAAAGGTAACACACTCATAACACTCCAAAAGGCTCACACAGAGAGACCTCTCCCTCTCTAGGCCTCTCTCTCTTTTTCTCTTTCGAGCTTCCTCAAGCTCACGGCTGATGCCCAGACCACTGACTTGAGCGTCGGAGGGTCCCGCTGGGGCCCCCTCCGGCCCCGGGACTTGCTTGCAGGCGCGAGGAGCTCACTGGAGGAGACGACCGCACGCTCGAGGCCGGTGATTTGACGTCATCAAAAACCGTTTAGACTCGGGCTCAGGTTTCAGGTTTCGAAGGCTCAAAGTATAGGTAAGTTAAGAGTTATTGCGAAAGTTCAAGAAATGATCCTTTTTTGTGTACGTAGGTCTATAGATTTTTAGAGAAAGTCTCTAGTGTAAAAAGATATTCTAATTATTCTAGAGTTTGATGAGAAACAATTTTTATAATCTTTATATTTTGATAACGAAATTCTTCTTCTCTATCCATAGATATAGATCAGTGGGCTGAACCATGGTATCTCTTTGGTTTTTCCTTTTATTTTTTATTCCATTTTCTTTATTTTTTTATTGATTACTCATCCCTGCACACAACAGAATTTAAATAATTTTAAACTTGTGATCATCTTTTCTATTTCCCAAAAATTCTTTGAAGGAGAGAAGCAATTCTCTACACCACCTTCTTTATTTTACCTTTACCTTGTATGAATCAAGAAATCTGATGGCAAATTCACACTAAACAGAAGTGAAACAGAAACCATAGAACTACATGGATTTAATGGTGACAACGGAGGGGGAATTCACATAAAATCATTGAAATCCTCTCTCTGAAGTGCCAATTAAGAGTACCTTGGTTAGGAAGTCCACATTAGATGAGACCCCAACCTAAAACTTACTAAACTATATATACAGTTATGAATCCACAAAACATTCCAAGTTAGAGCCAGCTTCATAAGTTAAAAGAAGAAGGAAGGATATGATCATAGATCAAATCTCCTCAGGGATGCTCTGGAGTTCAGGCCTCCAGTCTCCCCGGTGGCCCTTCCCGGCCTCGGCCCTCTCCATGCGCCGAGCTCGAAGGGCATGCAGCAGCTGCTCCAAGCTCGCTGGACCTCCCCTCCTTTGGCCCATGGATGCAACCAATTGCCTCAGCTCTTGCTTGCTAACTACGATCTTCACACGCACCACTCCGTTCTCCTCCTCCTCCTCCTCCTCCCTGGAGATGACTCTCCCACCATGAAGCTCTTCCATGGCCTCCGCCGCAGTGAGACTCCTCTTCTGGCTCTTGAGGCAGGTGCACTTCCACAGTGACTCCATCTCCATCTTCACCTCTCCTTTCTCATGGCCATTGTCGCTGGGGACTTCAGCTTATATAGAGATGGAGTCAGCTCTATAAGGAAGCTAGATTAAAGGTGGAAAATTAACGTATCTAAATTAAAAAAAAAAAAAAAGAGGAATGTCACAAGATGGCTTGCCATTCTACCACGTCAAGTAATGTTGTTATTCTTTGTTGAGTAATATGAAGACGGCTTCATGGCCGTCACCTCACATGGAGGCTAACGTCCTTAAAAGAGTGGTACAAATTTGAATATTTAAAAAAGAGTAATGAATGTGATTGTTTAATTAGTTGTTAAAGATATTTGAAAGTAATACTGTTGGTCATACTCCTGTCGATTTTTGAAAGTAAACAATATTTCTAAATGATAGTTAACAATGCTTTTGTTAAAGATCATGAAAATAATTTTCTGAAAATAAAAATAAAAATTGAAAACATGACGAAACGCAACCTAAGCTTTTTTTGCAAGATAGAGTTATATATTATAAAAGTTGGTAAATGACACAGCCTTGAAGCTAGGAGGCTCGCATTTGTCGTCGAAGTGGTCTTCACCTGGCTTTAATTAAGTTGGCGTAACATGGGCGATGGTGGGCGTTTATCGTTTTGGTCAAGGCCAAGGATAAAGTAATATACGTTGGAACCATTGCATGAAGACAACATTGATGCTTTGAATCCATCGAGTCGAGTCCTTCACATGGCAGAAGCGATGGTTGCGGCGAAGTACCAGCTGAAACAACGCGTTTTGTCTCATGGAGGTGTCTCCCAGCGGCCATGAATCTAAGGCTGGTGGAAATTCCTGCAAAAAATTAATGCAGCTTTTTTTGCGCGTTCAACACGTACTCTTAGTTGCTTGGCGTGAAATCAGCATGAATAAAAGAGTGAACAACGACATACTAAACAAGCACTCTTGGACCCTTCCACCATAAAAAAAAAACAAATACTCTTGCAGATATTGATCATTTTGGAACAGATGGTTAGCACAAAAAGACCATTGTCGTATACCCCTCCGAATCTTCACATATATATTTATGCAAGCCTACTAATGGTAGATCACCTGGATTGTCATCCCTACTGCTTCCAGGACATATACTCCAATCCCATCAAAATCAAGTTAAAAAGACGTGGCTACACGAATTCTTTCTTAAGATTTTGCATTATAAAATGCAAAAATTATCCATGTTATTTTTATATTATATTACTATAACATATAATATATTAAATTATCATACATATTATATATAAACTAATATTTATTATAATAGATAAATTGTAATAATATATGATAATTTAATTTATTATATTTATATTATATTATAATAATATAATGTTATATAATATATAATATAAGATAATATATTGGATTATATTGTAGTATAATAATATATATTAATTTTATATATCATGCTATATATAAATTATTATCATTATAATATATTTATTATAAATAAGGAGTATTTTGGTTCATAAATTTTAGTCCAAGTTCACCATAATGGGGTGATCTTGAATCACTATCTTTGAGGATGGTGATAAAATCGTCCACTTTGAAAAGTAATTCATGAGGTGAAGATGATCTTAGATAATCATAACACAAGATTATCCTAGTGCAACTAAACGAAATGATCCTATCACTATTCCATAGATCATCGCTAATCCTGGATGGATCATCCTATACCAAATGCTCCCTTAAGGTTTTTCGATGCTTTCTTGTCTAGTTTTACTATAGAAGAGAGGTTACCAAAATAGCAGGTAATTACAAAAAAAAATCACCAATAATCAAATATCCATGTGGGCAAATTATGGGTCTGGATCCAATAACCTGACTAACGGTGGTGATCTGTCTATTGGTGGATATATTGGCCAACCTACTTTTAAAAAATATAGTTTTAATCCTTAACCTAAAATTTTAACTCTTGGTTTACTGGATGTGTAATCTCGTTAATAGAGAATTTCGCCCTTTGATGCCAATCATTTTCAACCCTTAGCCTATATGAAAAATAAGAATCGAAGGAATTATGAAGATGAAATAGAGATAAATATAGTTAAATCAAGCAAGAATATATGCAAAATTGAGGCATAATGTGGACATTAAATGAGATATAATTGAGCCTTGGTCATAGATGAGAATCCAATAAAAGAGGATGAGAATACTTTAGTGCTTGTTTAGCTGTAAAAAATATTTTTTACTTTTCATCCCTAATTTTCTTCTTCATTTCTCATTTTTTCATAAAAAACTAAAATCATATATATCCATTAAAAACTAGAAATTATTTTTAATTTATTTTTTTAAAAAAAAAGGTAATGAAGGGTGGTTGATGACATAAGTATGATAGTGGATGATAAAGAATGACAGTGATGGTAAGTAATGGAAGTATTGTAATAGTGGTGATTATAGGTAGCGACACTAAGGGTGATAGTGATGATAGGTGGTGATGAAAAAAATGGAGATAATGGCTGGATGGTTAGATATGGTGGATGTGGTAGTGGGTGGTGGGATATATAGTGATAATGATGATGAATGATAAAGATGATGGTAGTGGTGATGGTGCAGGATGGTGGGCATAGTAAAAATATAGTAGTAGCAGCGACGTAAGATGGTAGAGCTAGATGACAATGGTGGATGCATTATGATACTCATTGTGTTGATAGTGATGGTACACTTATTATGGTCATAACAGTAGCGATGACCGATGATGAATGGTAGATGATGAAGGTATGGTGGTGTGTGTGTAAGTATGATGGTGATGATGGTGAGTGATGGAAGTATAATGGTTATGACATTAGAAGGTAGAGACACGGTGGTGGTGGTGGTTAAGGATGGTAGGTGTGATGGAGATGCAATGATGGTAGAGGATGGTGAAAGAAGGTGGTGGTAGTGGTGATAGCATTGATGGTAGTAGGTGGTAAAAGATGCTTGGTAGTGAAGATGATAATAAGTGATGGAGGTATGATAGTAAAAATATAGAAAAAAAACTATTTTAACTTATTGCACATTAGTTTTTTATTTAAAAAATATTAGATTTGAACATAAAATTTTAGTTTTTATATTTTGTGAAAATTTTCAAAAAATACTTTCACTTTTCATAATTGAAGCCTATCCAAATGACACATTGCTTTGGTTTTGTTTAGGTTTAATCGACCATATGGAAGATGCAGTGAAATACATGCAAATGTTTCAATTCAACTAGCGTTCCTGAAATTTTTGTCCACTGGTTCACTACTTTAGTATTGCTAAGTTTTAAGTGGAAATCCAAGCATATCCAAACTACTTTTATGAACCTACTGACTGAGCCCGACTTGCCTCTTTTTGTGACCAGGTCATGGGTTGTCTGATCCAATGGATTCTCTACAGAGCAAAAAGTAGCTACCTTCCCTTCTTTGATCAATGGTTGCTCCAGTCACAAGCCAAAAGAAGGGAGGAAGAGGAGGAAAGAAGAGGATTGGCTTGTCCTCCAATATTATTCAACTTTGAAGATCATGGATTTCAACCATGGATCACCATCCTTCATCATAAATCTAGTGATCAATATAACAAAATTGTCTTTCTATGGTGGCTTATTTGTGACAACATAAATATTAGCAATTATCAGTCATCTCAAATTCACAAGCTTTTTATTATTATTTTTGATGGCAGGTTCTCTTATTATAAAATGATAGCTCTAGGTAACAACAATTTAATAGTTGTCATGAAAAGTTGTTATTATACTGTTCCTAGCTATATAAAATTGTGGTTCAAAGATTCAATTTGCCATAAGGTGATAAGAACTAGTAAAAATGATAGTGATTTCAATAAAAGAGAAATATATAATAATTTCGATAGAAATAAAGAAAATAGACATTTATGGGTCCAATGCAAAATTGTTGTGCATTAAATTATAATTTTTTTTAAATTGTTGTCATTAAAATCTTTTTGTGAAGAAATTATCAATGCAAAAGCTTCTTAGATTTTTTTGATGATTATATTGTCATTTCCTTTAAATAATTTCTTTGATAATTTTTTATTACCACTAGATCGATCTTTATTAATATATAATAAATAAAAATACTTGCCATGTTTCTTGTGTGACAAAATTAACTTTATCATTAAAGTTTATTTTAAGGCAAACAAAATTTGTCGTATAGCTTATATATATTGTGACAAACTATTTTTTGTCACCAGAAATGATTTTTGTGATAGATTTTTTTTTTTTGGAGGGTTGGGGGTGGTGTGGGAGTGGTGGTTGTTATCATATAAATATATATTTAGAAATGAATTCCAATTCTCATTGCAAACTTTTAAGCTATATGTTGGCCTAGATGGCAACTCAAGAGGGGGATGAATTGGATTCTTAAAAATTTCAACACTTAAAAACTATTTTTCAAAGTAATGCACAAGAAGGAATGCAATAAAGGTGCTAAAAATGCAAAATAGAGTAAAACAGAAAGAGTAGAGAGAAATACAGATAAGCATGATAAACACAGGGAATTTATAGTGATTCGATGTTAGCTATACCTACATCGACTTCAAAAAAACTCTTAGGGCCACACTATAATCACATGATTACAATAGAGTTGTTTTGTAAGCTCACAACTCAAACTTGTTATTTTACAATGGGATTACAACGAACCCAACTAGTTTTATATGATCACTAGCACAAAATCTATCACAAGCTTCCTCAAGTATAGTAAAGAACAATGCCAAACTATCTCCCTTGATTCAATCCCCTGATTGAGCTAATAAATAGTATAGTAAAGAAATGGTTGTAACATATATAAACTTCTTAAATGAGCAAATAAAGCAATGTAATTAAGATAGAAATAGAAGAGCAAGATTTATGAAGTTGAACTTTTCTTTTTTTCTTCTTTTCCTCAAAAATGATCTTTCTCAAGTTGAGCTTGAAGCTTTGGAAAGAATATTTGATGTAGAGGCTTTTGAAGAACTAGGGCTCTCTTTTTCTTCTTTTGATTTGATAAAAATCATTCAAGATTGACTTTTGAATGCTTTGGATTTCCTTAATCTCGATTTCAAACAAGAAGGATTTTGAATTGAGTTTTTTTCCTTTTGTTTTTTCTCTTCTATTCTTATTGAAACGGTCCGATGACTCTTATTTATAATCTCATCTAAATCATCTTTTAAATGAAAAACTAGCTGTTGAGAATGCTTGAGGATGAGTTTAGCACGAAAGAGGAAAGAGCATTGGAGAAATGTCATATTTGGTGTCATCTCTGACACCTCTAGAGTCCGCCCCTGACAGGTTGGAGTCGGCTCTAGTAAACTTGGAGTCAACTCTAATACGGGATATGCGAAACGAGAACTTCTATCCATTATGGAGTCAGCTCTAACTTTTGTGGAGTCGATACTTTATGTGCGAAAGTCGGCTCTAGTGAATGCGAGAGCCGGCTCTACCAAATCCCAAAAAATATAATCTTTGTATAACCGATGGAGTTGGCTCTAATCTATGCAGGAGTCAGCTCCAACTCAATGCAGAATTAATAACTTTCTGTCTTTCTGGTGGAATCGGCTTTGGACTTTGCAGGAGTCGGCTCTATCACGTACCAAAAATGTCAAACTATTCTGACATGCTGAAACTTGACATTTGACATTATACATAGGGTCAAACTCAATTTTTCTTTAATTTTGATTGATTAAGCATTTAAAATCCTGAAACAGTTAATCAAAATTATTAATAACACAAGGAATATACTCATGTGGTTTTTGTTATTCATCAAAATCAATAATTGGGTCGACACTATACCTACTCACTAGTTTGAGAAATTCTACTCAAATAGAAACAACAAAAGGATTATAATTTTTTGTTTGCAAGAATTTCTTTAAAATTGTTACTTGCACATGTTTATTTTTGTATGATCATTGCTAATCATATTGTAATAGATATTTGACTATATGAAATAAATATTAGTTATAGTAAAATAAAAACAATAGGTACAAAGAATCCTGCCATAGCAGAAAGTTACTTCGCTCAAGATAGATTCTGGCTAGAGAGAGATTATAATACTAGCATGCGATGAGGACTTAGTTTGATAAAACGAGGGAGATTATAATACCTCCATTCATACAACAATCTTGCTGATAGATTCTGGCTATAGGGATTATAATACTAGCATGCAACGAGGACTTCGATTGATAAAACAAGGAAGATTGTAATACCTCCATTCGATCTTAATCAAAATAGATTCTAGCTAAAGAGATTATGATATTCGCATGTGACGAGGGTTTTATTAGATAAAATGAGGAAGATTGTAATTTCTCTATTTATGCATGAACAATTTCATATCGAATAAAAAAAGAATAGTATAAAGAGTTATAAGTTCATCTACTATCAATTAACTTATTCTTGAGTTTTAAAACCACATGGATTTAGACCGCTAACAAATTAATAGGGCTAATAGATGAGAATTATTTGTTACAAGTTATCTAAGAACAAATATATTAAAGCGATATGGGATCTATGCCTTAATGTAAGAGACTTCAAATTTCCACAAGCAAACCAGGGACACAAAAGGTAATAACATAAACATTGCATTCAACCTCACCAAAGAAGATAAAAGGATTTGAGCTATTTAGGCCTCGCCCTTGATCCCTGATCACCCCTTTGTCTTGCGCTTATAATCATGTCCTATGAAACACCATCTACTAAGTTCTTTTGAGAACTCTTCTTAGCTTAAAGTTAGGCTTAATGTCTGACGTCTTTTTATTTGATTAAAAAAAGAATAAACAAACGAAGATGATTTGTTAGAAGACATAAGATTCAACCTGAATGGCATACCCATCAATGGATGCTTGTTCAAATTGGGACTCACCTCTAGTTAGTATTTCCAGCGTTGGTCTCTTGATTTTGTCATCAGAAATTCATTTACAATTCATTCGATCACTCGGGGATCATCATCCTATTGGGTACGTTTTTGAATTTTTCTCTCAATCATCCTCCCATATCGACTCTTTTTTTTTTCTTTTGGAGTTTAGAATCTCATAAAAATAATCTTTCATGAATCTTTATTACAAAGAAAGTTGAAGAAATTTGAGGAATTATCGTTAAGGGAGTCCTTATAATTACAGAAAAACATACTAGAAAGAAAGAAAGAAAGAAATTAATAAGAAGGGTCTCAATGACGAGTGTGCTTGATCGCCAATTCTACTTTCACCGAGAAAAACAAGCAAGCTAGTGTACGTGAGGGAAAATCTAAAGGTCAGAAAGGCCTTCTAACAGAACTCCGAGGCAACGAAGACCCATTCACGCGATCGTATCCTTAATTCTCCTCAGGGATGCTCTGAAGCGCCGGCCGCCACCCGCTTTGATAACCCTTGCCGGCCTCAGCCCTCCTCGAGTGCCGTCGCCTGAGCACGCGCAGCACCTGCTCTGCGTTCGACGGTGGCGCCACTGATGATGGCCGCCGGCATTGCTCCGTCCTCGGCTCGCCGCCGCAACCATCTGCCTCAGCTGCTGCTTCGTCACCACAATCTTCACCCTCACCACTCCATTCTCATCGTCGCGACCAACCACCTTCCCTCCATGCGCCTCCTCGATGGCTTCGGCGGCCCGGAGGCTCCTCTGGATCTTGAGGTTGGGACACCCGGCCAGCGGTACTCGGCCTTCTCTCTTCATGGCTGAATGATCTTCGGCCAACTTTTGCTCCATCTCCATGGCCATGGCCCCGTTTAGCTTTGGCCAGCAAAGAATAGGCCGGGAGGGGACTTTGGCTTGTGCATGGAACGAGCCAGCTCATTGCCCACCTGTTGAAGGAAAGGCTGAAAGAAATTATTGTAGGAAAGGAATCACTCAATGATTTAAAAAAAAGTACAGATTAAGTTGTCATGAATTGGTTAATGATTGCGTTGGATGGCTCAAAATGGGCCCAACCTCACATGCTTCTCTTGACATTGGGTCTAGCTAGATGTCTTAAAATTAATTAACAGTTTCTTCATATTCCTTGTTAAGTAATTAATTAGTGTATTCCAGTCTAAGAAATAACTAAATATCTCAAAAAGCTAATGGCAAATTATAACTATGATAGCTATCGCAAATAGAATCGTAATCAAAGCAGTAGGTGTTTCCGATTGGTACAAAAAGCTGGGGAAAACAAAATTAGAAGCAATAGATCATTCATGAGCCATGCTGTAGGATTTTCGGATAATATAAAGATAAGCTATTAATTTAGTTTAAGGCAGTGTTTGATACGGGGGATAAGGAAGGATATCCCCTGGATATCCCTCCTTATTCCAAATGCTATAGCTAGAAGGGATAGGTCTAAAAAAATTTAACCAGAGGACTGAACTTATTCCCTTTAGGTAGTGTTTGATAGGAAAAAATTATCCATGGATAAGTGTACGGGATAGAGTTTATCCCTGGCTATCCTTAGGGATATCCCCTGGCTATCCCATTGATCATATCAAATGCAAAAAGGTAAATCCATAGGATAACCTTTTTTTACTCTTATTTGAAGGGATAACCAACTATTCCTGCATTCTCTAGGGAATAAATTGAGGGGATATCCCATGGTTAACCATGGATTATCCCTTTGGTTAACTTTATTCTCTGCTATCCCTTATAGTTATGGTTTTTGGGAATAAGAGGGGATATCCCTTGGATATCCCCTCTTATTCCCTATTTCAAACACTACCTAAGGAATCCAGGAACAACTAAAGTTATCCCTTGATGGCAGACTTGTAATTTAAAAAAAATACTTATTCCCTCAGCTATCCCTGGATAAATGCTATCCCGTACATTTATCTAGGGATAGCTTTTGGACTATCAAAACACTACCTAAGAGTTGATACGATAAAATTTTGAAAACTCTATTGGTGAGTGTTATAATCCCGTATTAATTAGCTATGTATGAAAAAGATAAAGAAATCTAAAAAATATCTTTAATTAAAAAAAATAAAAAAGCATCAACAAAATTTTCTTTCTTGGAATAATTAACCACCGGCGTTGGTGAATGAAATAAGGTAGTATAGCCTATCAAAATCCATCCGATTATAAATCTAACGATTAATACGCTTACTTCATCGATTCAAATAAAATCACATGCTATACGCATGGCTTGTTCTGCAAAATATACTCTTAAGTAGCTCAAATGAAAGACATGCACAAAAAATTAAATAATATGTCAAATTAAAAAAATATTAAGTAACTCCAATAGAGTTTCTCAAAGAAAAATCATTCACAAAACTCTATAAAACACAGTTTTAATTATATAACCATAAGTAGAAGTAATATAAACATAAAATACTTTTCATAAGGATGGTTCTAGTAACTCAATTTGGTTGAATAGTTGAGTTGTAGCTTTGATCATTCACTCCAATTCAAGTGATCCCATAAGAGATCAAAACATGAGCTCTTTTGCATCAAAATCATGTCACATAACACTATCTTGGGAGCTTCCAAGAGTGTATATATAGCAAATTGTTAAGCCATGCATGTATGGAAGCCAAATGGGCACATAACCATGTGGTGATGTAATGCTTACGCCTGTGACTTCTCAACGGGGTTATGTCGATCATGGAGGGAAGCAAAGATTGCTTCTAAACAAGTCGGAGGAGGAGGGGTGGTGGCCCAAAGTGTTGTTCATTTGGGGCCAACCATTTTTAAACTATGGCTTGAACTCACACCGACACCTCACATGGGAGACTCACCAACTAAACAGAACGCGTCCGCTACTCGCTCTAAGTTGGCGCCGTCTTATAACAACACTCTAAATATAAAACAACGCGGCTCACATAAAATATTAAAGATATCTTTAACCAAACCAAGCAAAATAATAACAATAATGATGATGATGATGATGATGATTATCATTTTTTTTAAACTTAAAATTTTGATGAATATTATTGTTTTCTAATGATATATATATATATATATATAGGTACAAAAATGGGCGATCACACTAACCTAGTGCGAGTCAGCCCAGAAAGATCCGAATACAAAATCTGCTGTAAAATAGATGGACAGGGATCGCTCGGCTTCCAAAACCACGATCCAGCATGCTGGGCCACAAAGGACGCTACCCAGTCCGCCGCCGAATTGGCTTCACGATAAATATGGCGAATCCGGGTACAGTCGACCTTGGAAAGGATGGAACGAATGTCCGTCAGCATCGATTAGTAGGACCAGAATGGCAATTCTCCTTCTGCAGCCAGGAAATAACCGACAGGGAATCACCCTCAATGACAATCCTATGGGCCTGAAGAGTCCTGACAGCATAAGAAATGCCCGCCCAGGCCGCATAAAGCTAAGACATCAGGACGGAGGAGTCAATAGAACCAAAACCTCCCGCTCCCAGAAGCTCACCCTGAGGGCCACGGACGAGGAAACCAGAACCAGCCGCTCTGCCACGGACACTACCATCAAAATTGATTTTGACGAACCCTGGAGGAGGGGGATCCCAGGAGATGAACACCGAATGACGGTTCGCTGCCGAAGCAGCAGGGGATCCCCAGAGGCCAGAGACATCAGAACCAACCCGGGCACAGTCCATGACCAAAGATCTGATTTTCCTCATAATTCTGAAGGAAGACATAGGGTCGTCCGTGAAAAGAATCTGGTTTCTCGATAACCATATATGATAAGCCGTGGCAATCCAACAGCTGCACCTCTGCGGAGAAGCTCTACGAATATCCAGGAAGAAAGAAGAGCGAGGAGAACCCTGATCGTCCATCCTGAAAGAATAACCTACCCTCTGCCATATCCAACTCGCCCTGGGGCAGGTAAAGATAGCATGGTCTGAGGATTCGTCCTCCACCCTACATAAAGGACAGCACGGATGAATCAACAGACCTCTTCTAGAAAGAAGAAGACAAGTGGGAAGACAATCCCACAGAAGCTTCCACATAAATAGCTGCACTCTGGGGAGGGTGGGAAGCTTCCAAATCCAATCAGCATCCATCGAACGCTGGGACCCCGGCCTGAAAATCATCATCAAATCCTTGATAGGAGCCCTAGAGAGACAAGATCTCTGCCAAAGTCTGGAGTCAGATGAGCAACCTGGGATAATGGGCATCGAGAGAATACGTCTAGAAAGCTCCAACCCAAAGAAACGGGTCACAGAGGGGATATGCCAGGCAGGGGGATCAGAAGAAATCAAATCCTTAACCCGAAGGTTATAAGGGATGTCAATACTTATAAAAGAGGGCCATCGTGAGAGAGGAATATCCGAAAACCAAATATCCTGAATAACATCAATAGATGATCCATCTCCCATCATACACGTAACATTACCCCTGATAGCCTGACCAAATCTGCAAACTTCCTTCCAAAAGAGGAGCAACCACGAGGTGGCCTGATATAAGAATCCGGCACCCAGCCACCATACCTAGCACGCATCATAGTACTCCAAAGGCAATGCGGCTCCAGAAGGAATCTAGAAGCATGTCTGGCAAGAAGGGCATCCCTTCTAACAATCAGAGACTGGATCCCAAGCCCGCCGTCTTGGATAGGCATGCAGACAGTTTCCCAGGATAGAAGATGCATACCATGACCTTCTTGCGTAGAAGCCCACAGAAAATCACGGAAACTTCTCTCAATCCTCTTAAGACAAGTAATTGGAATAATAGAATTAGACAGAAGTACATGGGAAGGGAGGAGAGAACCGAGCGTATAATAATAATCCTGGCCATCATCGAAAGGCCAGTAACCTGCCACCCTCCATACGCTGATGAATCCTCCTCTCAAGCTCGTAGTAATCAGAACAACGGGGACGTCTTCCTGTGATAGGAATCCCCAAATACATCAATCTGTCTGCCTGAGTAGAAATTCCGATAAAGAAATAATGGCTTCCCTGATAGCTCTAGGAGTCTTCGGGCTGAAACATATAGTGGACTTTAGAAAATTAACCTTCTGGCCGAAGCCTGACAATATCGCTGGATAATAGAATAGAAAGACGACGCATTAACAATAGAAGCCTGGCCCAGGAGAATGCAGTCATCCGCAAACAGGAGATGGGACACCAAAGGGCCCTCCGCACCAGCCAAAAGGGACTATACTCCGATCTCTCTGCGCCTGATGGAAAGCCCGAGACAGATCATCCACAGCTAGAATAAACAACAAAGGGGACAAAGGGCAACCCTGTCGGATCCCCACAGTAGAGTGAAAGAATCTGGTCGGACTTCCATTAATAATTATAGAAAAGGACGGCGTCTGAATGCAAGCCATAATCCACTCAATGAACAAGTCATCAACTCCAAACTCCGTAAGAGAGCGGCAAAAAGGCCCAATTCAGTCTGTCATAGGCTCTCTCCATATCAAGTTTAACAGCCATAAGACTTCTCCTGGCCGGAGCTCTCTGCAAATCAAACATAAATTCCTGGGCAATGAGAATATTATCTGAAATAGAACGCCCTCTAATAAACGCCCCTTGTTCAGCAGAAATTAGGCGAGGGATCACCAGAGAAAGCCGACGAGCCAAAAGCCGAGCACAGACCTTATAGAGAGTAGTGCAAAGACTAATGGGCCGAAAATGCTGAGGAAGGGAGGCATCAGGACGCTTAGGCACCAGAGAAATAAAGGTCTGATTCCATTCCGCAGGAATTTGTTTAGCCAGGAAAACAGACTGAATTGCCAATACCACCTCCTGACCCACAATGTCCCAATAATGACGATAAAAGAAAGGCGGAAACCCATCAGGCCCAGGGGCCTTATCCGGGCCAAGGTCCCAAAGGGCCGCCCTAATCTCGTCCGCAGAAATTGATCTGGCCAACATACTGTTATCTTCGGAAGAGACTTTCACAGAATCAGAAACCGGAGTTACTGGCCCTCCCGCACCAGAAGAATCAGCCCATCTAGACTGGAAAAAGTGAAGAATCATCTCCCTAATAGATTGGGTATCCTCCTGAGTATTCCCCTCATCATCTACTAATCTCCGAATCCTATTGGCAGCACGCCGCTTCAGAGTAGCCTGATGGAAAAATCTGGTATTACGATCGCCATCACAGATCCACTGAGCCCTGGATCGCTGCCACCAATAAACCTCCTGCTGACGAAGAAGAGAGTGATGCTGAGCAAGCTTATCCCGGAGAGAAGAGAGGTCCGAGGCCTGCAAACATCCGTCCTGATCTTCCTTAGCCTGTAGAGCGCTAATATCACTTTCTAACTGTTCAATATGTCTGACCAAATCCCCAACTCCACTCTACTCCATCTGGATAATCTATGCCTGGTCATCTTAAGACGGCGAGATAAACGATAAACTGCATTACCCCTGACAGGGAGATGCCAGATGTGATGAATAATAGCACGAGCAGCTGAATGGGCAGACCAAAACTGCTCAAATCTGAACTGCTTGCGCTGATGCTGAACAACCTCCGTGGAAATCAAAATAGGGCAGTGATCAGAAGCAATTTTAGAAAGATGAGTGACTGTAACCGCAGGGAACAAATGAAGCCACTGAGCTGTAGCCATTACTCTATCCAGCCTCTCCCAAACACGAGCAGAACCCTGCCGATTATTACACCAGGTGAATTGGGGTCCAGAGTATCCCAAATCCAGCAATCCAGCAGAATCAATGAAAGATCTGAATTCAGTTATGTCAGCTGAGCCAGTAACCCGTCTACCCCTCGTTTCTCATTAGGCTCCGTAATGCAATTGAAATCCCCAGCAATAACAGAAGGAATACCTTGGTCAAGAAGGGATCGAAGTTCAGACCAGAGAATCCTTCTCTCCCTATAGTCAGTACTGGCGTAGACAGCCGATAAAAGCCAAGGCTCAGAAGCACCTTCAGAGACAATCATACTTATCTGCTGACTACACTGATGAAAAGCATCAATCGTAACCGCAGTGGAACGCCAAAGAGCCAGCATACCTCCTGACAATCCTTCAGCCTCCACGGCATACGAGGACCAAGATCGGGCCATCTGCTTACGAAACCGAGCCAGACTCTCACCCGACAATCTCGTTTCCAAAAGGACACATATATCAAACTTATGCAGCTGCAACAATCTTCCAAAAGAGGAACGAAAGGATGGCTTACGAGCACCTCTTACATTCCACAGAAGAATCCTCATTTACAGACTGGGAGAAGCTAGGACCCCTCCATGGTCCTCCAACATAATGCTGTCAGCAATACCCCCTACCAACGGAGGGCAAACATCAGACTGAAGATCTGAACAGACCAGCGGCCCATCCATCTCCAAAGGAGAACCGTTTGACACGGAACCAGGACCCTGACCAACAGGACATCCGTCAATCTCATCCGCAAAGGGCCCAGAACCCTGGATAGACTGCCCCCTTGACCGAACAAGATCACCGTTCTGGCCAGAAGGGGGTAAGTCAAGTCCGACACGAGGACAAGATGTGGCCCCCCCTTTTTTAATCACAGAGGCCTTTCCTTTTTCCCTCCGGAGCACCGATTTAGGAAAAGACCTTGGAGACATTGACACCTCCGGTCTGGCCCGCTTCAGGGAACCCGGGAACCCGTCCCTACAGTCCATGTGGCCTTCAGCTCCCAGCTCCAAATCAAGAGAGGAGAAGGGATTGGAAGTCTTCACCACATTATTCAGAGGAGGATCACTGGCACTATCCTTATTCACTGGCTGCAGCTTTAAACACTTTGTTTCAATACGGCACCCCCAGGCAAACCTCCTTTCCTCAAAGAGAAGGGGGAGTTCTTCTTCCCCGGCTGAATCACTGCAACGCCCGACCCTTCAGCGGCCTTGGATGAAGATACCTGCCGGCGAGCCACCTTCACCGAGATTTCCAACCATCACGTCGACCCTCTGACCCAGGGCGAAGCCCATCCACATAGGAAGGGGAAGCAGAGGCGAAGGCTGCAGAAGACGCAGACACACTCGGAAGAGAGCTTCTCCTTCCCTCAGTCTGAGATCCCGGAGCTCCTCTCCGCTGTCTCACAGCTGAAAGCCATGGCCCAAAAACGGAAGCCGAAGCCGCATCCTCCTCAGCCGAACGAGACGGGAGAGAGCAGGGACCTCCCAGGTGAAGCGAACCACAGTTCCAGCATAGCCCTTGAAGGTTCTCGTAAGAGAACTGTTGCCAAAACCTCTGGTTGAGGCCTTGCACTCGAGCTCCTGGACGAAGAGGACGAGATAGGTCGATCCGCATACAAACCCGTGCAAAGCCACCTCTCTGTTTCTCGCCAGGGTAGCAGCATCAGGACAGACAAATTCCCCTGCCATAGCCAGTATAGATTTGAGGAATCAGCTTTCCAGAACTCAAGGGGGAGGTTCGGCAGCCGGACCCAGACCAACGCCGACGAGATTGAGTCCTCTGCCGGAGCGAAATCCGGCCGCCATCCCTCGATGCCAATAACCTGACCGTTGAATACCCACGGCCTTTGCATCACTAACTCCCGAGCTTCGGGAGATTCGAAGCGAAATACATGGCACCGGAATGCCATGCTGGTCGGAACAATTCTCCAGGAACTCCGGCGCGCCGAAATTCCCTGAGAAAAGCATCCGCCGGAACCCATCGATGATATGAACGAGCGATGATGGCTGTCTGCATCCACCCAGCCACCTCCTCAGCAAGCTCCTCAGCTGGGAGGGTCACCACCTCAGGGAAGGCAGCCTCCAACCTCGCCACAGTGGCCGGCGACGGGACGAAGCCACCCAAACGAACCCTCCTTCCGCGCGACCCTTCCGGAAGCCCGGCCTACATCAGTCGCATCCGAGGCCATAGGAAGGACGGAGAGATCAGTTAGGAGCAGCTGGACCACGACGAAGACCAAACGACGACGATCGCCGGAAGATCGGGGATGAAGCAAATAACAGCACGAATCTTAAAGCACTAAAGACTGAGAGAACCGGAGCTTAGGCTGCACGATTCTTAAAGCACGAAAAAAAAGTTTGGCATTTTTGTTCAACTTGTTTTAATCTATATATATCATTCTTTTGTTCAACTTGTTTGGCATTTTGCCATTTTTAAAATAAAATAAATAAAGAAATAAATAAAAAAACATGTTTGGTTCTAATATTTTATTTTTATTTATAAAATTAAAATTAATAAATTTTTACTTTATTATTTTAAAATAAAAAATTTTTTTATTATTATCACTAACACGATCATTGTCCAATTCTTACTACTATTATGGCCATCATCTTTTCCGTTCACAACATTCATCACCATTATTACTATCATTTTATTACCATAGCCATTTTTATTTTCAACTTGTACGCCATTATAACTACCATCATTATAACTATATTCGATCATCATTATTTTATATTTTTAAGAATAATTAATTATATCAAACATGATGATATTTCTAAAAATTAAAGATAAATAGAATATGATTTATTATTTAACTTTAAAATAAAAAATAAAAGTAGTGATAATAATATTTATTTTTAAAATGATATTCTTTACATTACCGCCAATATTCTTAGGTAGTGTTTGAAATAGGGGATAAGAGGGGATATTCCCTCTTATTCTTAAAAGTCATAACTATAAAATTAACCAAAGGATAGCTAGGAATAAAGTTAACCAAAGGGATAATCCATGGTTAACCATGGGATATCCCTCAATTTATTCCCTAGAAAATGTAGGAATAGCTGGTTATCCCTCTAAATAAGAGTAAAAAAAAGTTATTCTATGGATTTACCTTTTTGCATTTGATATGATCAATGGGATAGCCAAGGGATATTCATAGGGATAGCCAGAAGACAAACTTATCACATACATTTATCCATGAATAATATTTTTTCTATCAAACACTACCTTAGTTGAGCAGCATTTGGGAATGAATGTAACAGTCAAATTAACTTTACTTTAACTCACATTATTATCTAATTATTATTTTTATTGGAAAACAAAAGTATATATGCTAAAATATATCAAAGAAAATTAGGTTCTAAAAAAAATAATGATCATTATGATCAACAAAAGGATGAATAATGATAACGGAAGTCATTTATTTGAGGATAATTATTTTTTTATAAAACCTTAATATACAATGAAATATATCATCATTTAATCTAACAAACCTTCAAGGGATTGCAGAAGGTGGCGGTGCAAGGTCGAGGGTTGACTTTTGTTTGGCAAACGTTCAATCTCATTTAATGCATAGTTTTTTTTTATCCTTTTTTTATCTATGCATCTCTAACTTGGCCACGTGTCTAATAGTATTGAGAGAAGGACGGATTTCTGTTGACAGCTTGGATCATCTCATTGACCAATGGCACAAAACTGTGATCGAGTCCATCTCTTTGTCACCCTAACGGAGTCTTCTGGGTGCGCGTGGAATTTACAAGCGGGCAGAGCTCTATACAAAAACCATGCCTCTGTCAACAGTTGGGATCTCTATTTCATTGTGATGAGAATGTGAGCTCTTTTACTGCGTCTTTTCATCTTTAATTTAGCCTTTAACACTATTTGTTATCATTTTGCATGCGTTGTCAAATGCATTTAAAATGATGCATTCAGATGCATCTCTAGGTAATTCATGGCAGATAGCCAAGCTGAATTCTGAGGAACTAAAGATTAGAATGGTTTGTGTTGCTGCCAAATCATTCCTGAAAAGAGTCAAGCGAGAAAGAAGCTTCGTAGGCTTTCAGTGGAATAACAGGACCGTCTCCTTTAACCGAAAATCAACAAGAAAAGTTTCAGACCGGTAGTTTCGTCGGAGACCCTCCGACGCTCAAATTAGCGGTTTAGAGAACAGTAATAGATAAGATAGTAGAGATTGATTTCCTCATCGTTGCGAGTCAGGGTCCTTATATACCTGTTCGGGAGCCCCTCTTACCTTTTATAGAAAAAATATCGAATCCCGTCTTCTGTTAGGATCAGCTCCATAAGCGGCAGATGGATGCGCAGTGCTAAGCACGCACCGTAAATATCGGCAGCTGCATAGTTTATCGGTAACCGCCCATGATTTTGGCAAAGAGCGGGTGAGCGAGCTACGCGACAGTTGTTGGTGTTTTAAATCATGGGTCCAATATTCAAAGTTGGTTCCATAACTATGGGTTGAGAGCATGCAAGGCGAGGTTTGAAGCCGAGGTCGAAGATAGGCCGAGGCCGAGGCGGGGCTCGAGACCGAGGCTGAGGTGGGGCTCTAGGCAAATGTTGAAGCTGATATGGCTCGCGATCGAGGCCGAGGCCGAGGTCGAGCCCAACACTGAGGTCGAGGCCAACACCGAGGCCAAGGTCGATGTCAGAGCCGAGGCCGAGGCCAACACCAAGGCCGATACTGGGACCGATTGTTAAATCATTACTTGGCTTCAAGAACTATGCGAACTGTTATACTACCGCCTGGGAGAGTGATCAGCCATTAGTTTGTTATGAAAATGTTAGTATCTCTAGGTCCCTGAAATCTCAATTCAGTGCCCCCAAGAGAGATTCCACTATAGTCCACAACAATGCTACCATGTAAAAGTATAGAGGCAAAATAGTTGCTACTAGTACAAAATTCATGGCAAACCTATGCCTGATGCAAGAGAATATGAAAAATCAGTATAGAACGGAAGGTATAATTATTAATTAAGGAGTTCGTAGTTCATTTTAGTTTTTCTTTCAAAGAAACCTTAAGTCAACTCAAAAATAATGTTGCAAATAGACTCCACTGTAAGTAAATGATCATGCTTTCCTATTGTAAACATCCAAAATTGGTCTTCATGCGTCAACCACGAGAAAGTTAGCAGCACACAAAACAACACCTTCATTAACTGACCTATTTGCGCATCTATAAAAGAGGGAGGAAGAGTGAGAAAGGTTCAAAGATTATCTCTAGAGGATCTTTTGACACTCTAAGTCAACCAAAGCATAAGAAGTTTAGAGCTTTTGTGATTGCTTTCATAGGGGTAGGAAGAGTGCTCTTGGAGATAGGCCACCCAAAAATGAATAGCTTAAATGATTCAGATGAGTTGGAGTCTCTAAATAGTATGACACCTTTGATACAGTCCTTAAACAAATTATATGATAAACTCATAAACAAATTAGTCTATACCTTAAACCTCCAAACCTAATTGAGACTTTTTGCCTAAATATAACGCATGTTTCAATTTAGTTGGTTTTATCATATCTATCTTTAGTCACCCATTATACATTACCACTAGGTCAGCCTGATAGCTCAATCTATAACATATCAGCACTTTAGATCGGCTCTTACCATATTACTTATCCTTCATTTTTAAGAATTGAGCTCAAGTTTATAATCAAGTCATCAATGTAACCAACTAATCCTTAGGCTCATCATGGCAATTGGTCTGCATTTGGTACCAATTGAGTTGAACTTAACAACTTAGAGTTGAATTGGAACAAGGTCAAACCAGCTCCAAGCAAAGCCACCTTGGTCACTAATTCAGATATTTTAAGAGGTTTTATCTTGCCAAGCTAAGTTAAGTCTTCATTTGATTGAAAAAGTAAGCAGTTGGACGTCTTGCTTAGTTGCTTCTATGTTACATCGAACAACTAAAAACTCTCGAGTTGAAAAGATAAAGAAAAACCTTTTTTTTTTCATCCATAGATGAAAAAATGGCCATCTAAGAATAATCTTTTATTCTTCGAAGAAGAGATGCATCATCATTTCGGCCCATTTAGGTGCTTTATGATGGCAAAGATAACCCTAAAAATCTGGAAGGGGTAAAATGGAACTAGGAGACATGAGTCATGAAAGCTATAATAAGCCTTCATGAGTTTGAGATATGTTAGGTTGGCATAATACAATATAGAATGAGGAGGTCGGCAATAAAGTTTTGGATGGACAATTTAAATCTTGCCTTTAAAACTTACTCATAAAGGTAGATACCATCTACCATGTGATCATAGGCTCTCTCTCTCCTAACTAAGAAGAGCCAACCAAAAGGAATCTAGCTAGGATAAAGAATGACATACAAATCCTTGGCAAATTATCTCCAATAAGTAAACCTCAAAGTTATCAATTTCGTTTTGTTTCGGCCGTTTCGACCGAGACATTTCGTTTCGGTAGCTTATCCGAAAAGATAAGTACTACGTTTCGTTTCGGAAGATTTTTCGGCTGTTTCGGTGCGTTTCGGTGTATTTAGGCCATTTTCGGCCGTTTTCGATATGTTTCGGCCGTTTCAGTAAAATATGCTTTGGAGACCAATTTATGAATTATTAAACCTTTCAGAACCATTTTAAAAAATATATATATATAATATAAAAAAAATCCTAGTTACCCTATCCCTATTTTAAAATATATATATAAATAACAAAAAAAATTCTAGTTACCCTATCCCCACGGTCGCATCTCTTGCTTAGTTGCTTCTAAAGATAGACATGATGTAGCCGATCATATCAAATTATATATCTTGTTTAATAAGATAAATCTCAATTAGGAGAGACTTTGCTCAATGCTACCGAATAATTCGGAGGCTTAACGTGCAAACTAATTTGGATAGGACTTTATTGTCCTATTTGCTAGGAATTCTACAAAAGGTGCTACACTATCAAGGATTCCAACTTATTTAAATGATCCAAGCCATCCATTTACTAGTAATCCAACTCCAAAATGACTCTTTCGACACCTATAAAAATAGCCACAAACCTAATAGGTAACAAGTTTTGCCTAATCCTTAAGCTTTAAACTTCTTATGCTTTGGCTATTCAAGTGTCAGTTACCCATGGAGGCAATCTCTAGATCTTTTTGCTTTTCCTTTCTCTCTTTTATATGTGTGCAATGAATCGATTGATAAAGATTATTTATTAGTCCGAGGTATGACCTCTCCCATGATTGATATGTGAGGACCAATTTTGGATACTAACATCTATAGTAAACTTACTTACTCTAAAAATCATGAGGTATAAATGCACCGCTAAGTATATATATATATATATATATATATATATATTATTGTTGCACATGGGTATGACCTTTTCAAATAATAATCATGGGGTTGCTAATAATCAAGCATCTATAATATATAATAGAAGTAGCAAGGGTGCTACAGTCTTTCTAAATTATGTCACCTAAGTTTTCCTAGATTGATGCATTCCACAAATACATAAGAGTGCATAGCACTTCATGTGATAGCAATTGGAATGTCTACTATTTTGCATTTACAATATGGTTATCATAAATTACCATCCATTGTATATTCATAGTAGTAGTATGTTCCATAGTTGTTAGACCCGGTTCGAACATTGACCCGGCCAAGGGCTTGGGTCATCGGGTCAATTGTTCAACCATCGGGCCACCGGTTAAACCATCGGTCCGAGGGAGAGGAAGAGGCACAGTCAGCATGGTCAGCAAAAATTTTTTTTTCCATCAAAACAAAGAGAGGAGATCCGAGATCTCTCCTATTGAACGAAGAAAACAAGAACACGAAATCAAAAAGGGAAACTGAAGAGAGAAGCCATTGGAGTTTTTTGAGAAACTAGAGTTAGAGACAAAACGGAAGAGAGAAAGAGAGAGGGAAGAGATCTCTCCCTCGTCGTGACCGAGGCCATCTTCGCGTGATCCAGATCCGACGAAGTTCTGCGGGCGAGGGCGTAGTCCTCGGCGCACTCCCTGCCAAAGCCGGCAGTGGTCATCTACTGTGCGATCTCGTGGAGGTCGGAGACGGTGCCGGGTGGGAGGGCATCGATGATGAGGTCATAGTCAGTCACCGGATGGGCCACTAGGACCGGGCCATCGTCGCCATCGCTATCCTTCCCATCGAAATCAAAAGGCGACGACCCTATTACCGCTACATCCAAAGGTAATCCGTCATCTGATTGCTCTATCAACGAGCAGAACTCATCCTCGAGACGGAGCATGTACTTCTGGAAGAGATGGTTCACCCAGTCGAGCAACGGCTTGTTCCCAGGCGCCGATCGGTCGAGGTCATAGATCGTGGCCAAAAGATCATCAATGGCCTCAAGGAAAGCCATGGCGTTGGCAAAGTCGGACGAGATCAAGCTGTCTGAACCGCGAACTAGGAGATCTGGCGGTCCAGAGACTGCAGCGTCCGCTCGATAGACGAGAGCGATATGCGTTCGTCAACGGCAGCACCGCCGCTGCCGCTGGCAAGGCTACCATCATGGAGCTGCTTCTCGCAGGACAAGCGACTGTCAAAGATGGAAAGATCTGGAGGATGTCGTCGGCCATGGTCTTCGTCCGGCCCAGTGATCCAGATCCAAGGGCTCCATCGATCCCAACCTTGTACATATATAGACAGCAACCTTTTCACCTCCGCTCTCGTTTGTACTTTGGAGCTGCGATCCCCAATAAGCCACCCTAGGCCGGAGACCTTGGCCGGATGCAGGAGAGCATAGGGAATCCGGCGGCGACGGTGGTGGTGATGGTGATGACTGGTGGTGCACGATCAAGAACTTGGACGATGGCAAAGAGTTCGTGGTGAAGGAGTTCGGGAGGACGTAACGTGGGACAAACTGAGGGAGGTGGGGATGGGGCGGTAGCTCATGATGGAGGAGTTCGAAGGGATGAAGACGAACCAAGCCAGAAAAAAATTTGAAACGGCATTGACTTGTAACCTATCCGGTTCAGCTGGGTTGATCGGTTCACGGTGAACCAGATGGGTTAATCGAGTTATTTCGGATGACTTGCACATTCGATTTTATGTTAGAACCGAACCGGTTTAGCTTTCGGATTCCGGTTCAACCGGTTGAACAGGCCGATCGAGTCCAGTTTTGATAACTATGGTATGTTCTTGCAATCTAAAATACAACAACAATCTCATGACACCATTTGTTTTTAAATTTAATGTTTTCTACAATGCATATGGGCATAGCATTTTCATAATATCAACAGTTATGCATTGTACTAATAATTTTCAAGAAAAGACGTTGTAATTATATGCAATGACTATTAAATGGCAAGTTGTTGTGCATTTATGAGAGTAGTAAGATATTGAAATTGAAGCAATGTTCAAATCAGTTGCTTTATATATTTGATAATAAATATTGTATAATACTAATTTTCTCTCAAAAAGATAATAATTATTATAAAGTGGTTAGGCTTTTTCATGCGATTGACTTAGAATACAAACGATTTTTTTAAGACAAGCATGGCTTTCTCATGCTATAACTATATGATTCTCAATTAAAATGCATTCATGAGAGAGCTGGTGACAAAGTGGTTGTATCTAATTACTGCAAATATATATATCCTCAAAATATACTTCGATTCATAATATTATATGAATATTTAGGTTTAAATTTATAGTGCACCTATTTATTAGGATTTAACAAGGCTACAAATTGTTTTCAGTTTTATTGAATGAATCATTAAGGACTTTTGGAGAGCATAAAATGCATGAATGATATAAAAAGTATTAATCCCATAAAAGGACTCCATATAGTGAGGTAAATAGATATACATCATATAGCATGGCAATTAGGGTCATGACAATAAAGATGATGAGAAAAGATAGATGATAGATCACCTTACATTAATATGATAACCTTGAATATGATAATTCCTGATGACCTAGTGAAATACCTAGCCATGGAACATAGATAATTCTACTTTTTTTGTAACAAGGTGTGGCACTAACCACCATAAATGACTAAATAAGGTACCACTGGCATCAACTTAAAGAAGAAGAAATGGGGATAAAGGAAATTTGAACTTTGGATCTCATTGTTGGCATGGTTACATCTAAAGAAAGTTAGTTAAATCAATAAGGTATGCTTTTATCTTTTCAGAAAGTTAAATCAACATTTGGATCTCATAATAGGCATGATTATATTTGAAGAAAGTTAAATCAACCAGGTATGCTTGCAATTTTTTAGAACCTGATGTGGCTGATTACTCTCCACAGGCTTCGGATTAACAGACTTTACAGTTTTCGAAGCCGAACAATAATATGGCAGCTGGCCCCGGCCTTGGAGTCAACTTCAGCCCTTGGCCTCGGCCTCAAACCTAACCTCGACCTTGGCCTCGGCATCGGCCTCGAACCTAGCCTCGAGCTCGGCCTCAAACCTAGCCTCGACATCGGCCTCGGCATCGGCCTCGAACCTGGCTTTGTCCTCGGCCTCGGCCTTGAACCTGGCCTCGACCTCGGCCTCGAACCTAGCCTCGAGCTCGGCCTGGCCTCAGCCTCAAACCTGGCCTCGACCTCGGCCTCGGCATCGGCCTCGAACCTGGCCTCGCCTCGAACCTGGCTTTGTCCTGGCCTCGGTCTAGAATTAAGTTTCAGCTCCATCTCGCTTTTGGTTTCAACCTCAGAACCGACCTTGGACTTGGCTCCCAGCAGCCAAACAAGTGCTTAGAGTGGCCACGTGGCCCACTAACCCACGATCTCTAAGATCACGGACAGTTACCGCTATCCACGACGCACGTCTATCTACTATGCGCCCACCTACCACTTAGCGCCGCTTTGATGGACGATGTGATTCAACGGTCATCCACGAAGGGAAAGAGGAACCTTCGGATAGGTATAAAAACCCCTCACTCACAACGAGAGGGGGAGGAATTCTGAACTACTCTCTCATCTCTAGTGTTTTTCTAGACCACTAACTAGAGCATCAGAGGGTTCCCGTCGGAATCACGGTCTGAGACTTTTGTTGCAAGTTTCCAGCTAAAGGAAGCAGTCCTGTCATTACCTTGAAGGCCTGGAGCTCTTTTCCTGCCCGATGCTCTCCGAAAGTGATTTGGCAGTAACAGATTGGCGCACCAGCAAGGGGTGCAACACAGGCGAACGTTCACTCGATGTACCTGCTACCCCTGCAAGGAAGATGATGGTTACATGTGCGCAGGAGGCCTCTACCAGTCAGGCTGGGGGGCACCTTCCTCAAGCTGAGTAGTCAGAGGCCGACCTCCCTGCTCCACCTCCCATGCAGCAGCAGGTCAGCCAAACTGCCAGCTCGCCGCCCTGACCCAGCAAGTTCAAGATCTGATGGCGGTGGTTCAGGGGCTGCAAGAACAGTGCTCCACCACTACGCCACTGCCACCTCTGCTCCCTGTGCTCCACACAGGGGATCAGGGGGCCGGCCAGTCTCATCATGACAGGACTACCTCGGAGCCCTTCTGTTGCACATCTTGAGAGCCCATCGCCGGAAGACCTCCAAATGACCACGATCTCCTTCCCACCGATCCGACCGCCTCCCCAAGCGCATAGCGTGAAGGAACCCGCGCAGGTGCACCCTCTCCACCGGCATCCCTCTTCCTGCTCATCTTCTGAATCTTCAAGGGGAGATTTTGTCAACAAACGAATTGCTTGCCGGGCCGAGCGACGGTTGGACGAGTATCATCAGCAGATGGAGGAGCTCAGCCATGGGATTACCAACCCCCATGGGGCGGACTATGATAACCGTCCCCCACTGTCTCACCGTATTATGGAGGAACCGGTTCCATCCCGATTTTATCTTCCCCAGTTGGACCCATACAATGGCACCACAGACCCCCTGGATCACCTAGAGAGTTACAAGGTTCTCATGCAAGTCCAGGGGGCCACAGATTCTCTCCTCTGCGTCGCTTTCCCAGCAATGCTCCAGAAAGCTACGCGTGCATGGTATTCCTGCCTGCAACCATGCAGTATCAACTCCTTCCGTAGCTGGAGCAGTCCTTCCTGGTCCACTTCGATGCATGCCAGAAGATCCCTAGGGTAGCCGATAGCCTATTTCCGTCCAGCAGAGGAGCGGTGAAACTCTGAAGGACTTTGTGGCCCGTTCAAGGAGGCTGCACTCGAAGTCTATAATCTTGGGGACTTCGTGGCTATCCTAGCCTTGAAGTGGGGACTCCATCCCTCCTGCTTCGCCTATTCTCTGAATAAGAAGCCTTCCGGCTCTTATGCCAAATTGCTGAGTCGAGCACAAAAGTATATCCACACTGACAAAGCAGATCTTTCTAGAAGGGAGGTGGATAAGGGGTCCAATAAGAAGCCAGCGCGTCCGGAGCCAGCTGGAGCACGGCCCAGGAAGCTTGAGTCTCCTCATTCGTCAGACAATCGACCTTGGGCCCTGCACCCAAGGAGCACTTCACTCCGCTTCTCGTCCCAATATCTCATATCTGGCTAGAAATCGACGGTGAGCCCTATCTTTGGTGTTTTTCTCCCATGAGTCCAGGAGTCCCCCGCAACAAAGACCTCTACTGCCGCTATCATCGAGACATGGCCACGACATGGAAGACTGCCGCCTGTTGAAGAAAGCCATTGAAGAGCTCGTTCAGCATGGCCATCTGGAAAAGTTTATCTGGAGAGGGAATCCCACTGCTCCGGATCCGTCGGCACCTTCTGCATTCCAGATCGGTGTAGACAACGCTCCGACAGAGAAGACGGTGGCCATGATCTCCTAAGGGACAAGTAGCAACTCCAAGAGGCAGCGTGAGGAGGAGATAGACTCTATAATTCCCTTCTTCAAAAGGGATTTAGAAGGGGTGAACAACCCTAATGATGATAGCGTCGTTGTATCAATGACGATAGCTAAACACCTTGTAAAGCGAATCCTTGTTAATAGTGGAAGTTCAGTAAATGTTCTTTCGTATGAGGCATTTGTTCGAATGAGCCTGTCTCCAAGTCTTCTTTGCCCTGTGACCACTCCCTTAATGGGTTTTATTGGGGATACTGTAAAGGTAGAAGGAGAAGTTACCCTCCCAGTTACGGTCGGGACGGAACTGCGCCAGAGCACGTCTTCATAAAATTTTGGTTGTCCAGGTTCCCTTGGCTTACAACGCTATTCTTGGGAGGCCGGTCTCAACCTCCTTGATGCCATTATCTCTTCAAAGAGGTTACTGGTATGGTTTCCTACCAACAAGGGAGTCGGAAAGATGTGCGGGGAGTGAAACTTGGTATCCCTCTGTTTCCACACCACTCCTAGTCCTCACGAGGTGACTACTCCACCGATGCCCGAGCCACTTGATCCTAGAGACTTCGAGAAGAGAGGAGAACTGGGTGAAAGTTTGTTGACTTTCCCGCTGGGGGAGGATCCAACAAAGACAATTCGAATCAGAACGCTTCTTCCTCTCGAAGCGAGGGATCGGCTACTTGCCTTCTTGCGGGCCAACGCGGACGTCTTCGCTTGATCAGCCTCGAATATGCCAGGAGTGCTACCTGAAGTCATCACCATAGACTCAATATCAACCCCAGAAGTCGACCAGTTCGGCAAAAGAAGAGGAGTTTTGCTCCCAAGAGGCAAAGAGCCGTGGACGAGGAAGTCAGTAAATTGATCGCAGCGGGCCATATACGAAAGGCACATTACCCAGTCTGGCTAGCCAATGTGGTCATGATTCACAAGGCCAATGGAGGTTGAAGGATGTGCGTTGATTTCACCTACCTCAACAAGGCGTGCCCCAAGGACAGCTTCCCACTGCCCAGGATCAATTAGCTGGTGGATGCCACATCAGGCCATGAAATCTTTAGCTTCATGGACACCTTCTCAGAATACAACCAGATAAGGATGGACCCAGCTGACGAGGAGGCCACTTCTTTCATGATCGAGAAGGGCATCTATTGCTACAACGTCATGCCCTTCGGGTTGAATAATGCGGGAGCTACAAACCAAAGGTTGATGAATAAGGTCTTCGAAGACCAAATCGGACGCAACATGGAAGTGTATATGGACGATATGTTAATGAAAAGCATTCGTGCTGACGACCATGTTACTGACCTTTCAGAAATCTTTGACAACCTTCATCGATACCAGATGAAATTGAACCCACGAAAGTGCGTCTTTGGAGTTGCAGCATGCAAATTCCTATGATTTATGGTGACATAGAGGGGAATCGAAGCTAACTCTGAGAAGATCAAAGCCATCATCGATATGAGACCACCAACCAATAAGAAGAAAGTACAATGGCTCATAGGAAGGATAGCCGCCTTGAGCCATTTTCTAGCAAAGTCAGCAGAAAGGTATCTACCCTTCTTCAAAGCCTTAGCAAAGTTGACAGCTTCGACTGAACGACAGAATGTCAAGAAGCGTTCGAAGGATTGAAGAAGTTCTTGTCCATCCCACCCTTTTCTATCCAAGCCCAGGGGAGGAGAAGAACTCTTCCTTTACCTCACTACATCCCCTAAAGTGATGAGTTCTGTGCTCGTCCGTGTCGATACCGACAATACGCAAAGGCTAGTCTACTACACAAGCAAAATGCTTCACGATGCAGAGATCAGGTATTCTAATACTGAAAAAATTATCTTTGCACTAATCATCTCTGCTCAGCATCTCAGACCATACTTCCAAGTACACCCGAATGTGGTGGTCACGGATCAGCCACTCAGGATAATTCTCTCTCATGCTGATACCTCCGGTCGATTAGCAAAGTGGGCAGTCAAGCTAGAAGAATTTGACCTATCATTTTGATCCAGGTCGGCCATGAAGTCCTAGATCTTGGTGGATTTCCTGGTCGAATGCACCTGGACAGAGAAGCAGCTGGAGGAACCTCATGTAAGCCCCTCGAACACTACAACCAAGGGAAGGGGGGAGGACTGGATCCTTCACGTAGATAGAGCATCAAATTCTCAATGCAGCGGGGCAGGCCTCATCCTAGCAAGTCCGGATGGCGTAGTAACCGAATATGCCCTCCATTTCCTCTTCTTGGCCACCAACAATCAAGCTGAGTATGAAGTTCTGCTGTCAGGAATAAGGCTGGCACGGAAGCTTGGAGTGAAATTCCTCAGAGTCTTCACCGACTCCTAGCTTGTCTCTGGTCAGATCAAGGGAGAATATGAGGCTCGAGATTCTATAATGTCTCGCTACTTGAGTATGGTGCAATCACAAGCATCTTCCTTTACTTATTTCAGCATCAGCTACATTCCCTGGAGGGAGAATGCTAAACTGATGCTTTGTTCCGGCTAGCCACTTCGGCCGACGGGACCTTGGAGAGAACCTATGTAGAACATCTGGAAACCCCAAGTATCGACGTGATAGAAGAGTCCTTGCCAATCAATCAAGATCCTGTCTGGATGGATGCTTATATCCAATACGTCACTAATGGCACCCTCCCAGTGGATGCAGCTGAAGCTAAACTATTCAAATGGCGAGCATCCAAATTCCTTGTACTTGATAGACAACTATATCAAAGGTCCTTCTCACACCCTCTCCTCAAGTGTGTTGGTTCCGCGGACGCTAACTACATCCTTCGAGAGATCCATGAGGGTATTTGCAGAAACCACTTGGGAGGCAGAGCACTATCGCACAAGGACCTGCGCCAAGGCTATTACTGGCCTACCATGCGAGGAGATGCAGCCGAGTTAGTTCAGAAGTGCAATAGCTGCCAGCAGCATGCTAACATCCAATGGCTGCCAACCTCTCAGCTGAGCCCCTGTCGGCTCCATGGCCCTTCGTCCAATGGGGAATGGATATCTTGGGGCCATTCCCTCCAGCCTCTGGTCAGAGAAAGTTTCTGCTCGTTGCCGTAGATCATTTCACTAAGTGGGTAGAAGCCGAAGCACTCGCCAAAATCACTGAAGTCAAGGTGAGGACTTTCTTTTGGAAGTATGTTATTTCTCGATTTGGGCTGCCCCACACCCTTATTACCGATAATGATCGACAATTCGACAACACTCCCTTCCAAGAGTTTTGTGCCAAATTGGGCATGCATCAGAAGTTCACTTACGTCAGTCATCCTCAATCCAATAGAGCGGCTGAAGTGACAAATTAGACCATCCTTCAAGGGCTCAGGACATGCCTGGATGATTTTAAAGGAAGATGGATGGAAGAAATCCTGAATGTGATGTGGGCATATCACACGACACCATGAGTTCCCATAGGAGAAACTCCCTTTAGCCTCATGTTTGGTTGGGAGGCTATCATCTCGGTCGAAATTGGCACTCCTAGTCCTTGGGTACAATCATAGATGAGGAAAACAATCCAAGCCAGTTGCGAGCCAACCTTGACCTTGTTGAAGAGGCTCGTGATCAAGCGCAACTCAAGATGGCAGCCTACTGCCAAAGAATTGCAAAGTATTACAACGCTCGAGTTCACCCCAGAACATTCCTCCCAGAAGACCTGTTCCTCAAGAGAGCCGAAGTCTCCAAACCAACAGAAGGAGGCAAATTGTCACCCAATTGAGAAGGGCCTTATTGAGTCACCGACGTGCTTCATTGCGGCGCATACCAGATCGAAGGACTAGACGGAAAGCCGCTCCCTCTCACCTGGAATGCAGATAATCTCTGTCAGTATTACCAGTAATGTACACTGACATCAATTGATCATGCCTGTCTATTGGAAATGCGCTTATTTATTTTTACTAACAAAAGCATTCTTGAGTAATCAAACTTTTCAGCTCAAGCCCGACCCTGCGTCGGCACTCAAGCCCGACTCCGCATCGGCACTCAAGCCTGACTCGCGTTGGCACTTAAGCCCGGCTCTGCATCGGCACTTAAGCCCGACCACACATCGGCACTCAAGTCACTCTCGTGTCGGCGCTTAAGCCCGATTCTATGTCGGCACCCGAGCTTGCCTCCGTGTTGGCATTCAAGTGTGAGGCTAAATCAGCATTTTATATTCAATAAGTCTCTCGCATCAGCCTCGATCTCAACCTCAATTTGTGGACTCTGGCTACATATGTCTATGTTCTCGACCTCGGCCTATACTCTAGAGTGAACTCGTTTAGCTGCCATGGAAGCAAAGCAACAGCACAACACAACATATCTGAGGATTTTAGAAAAGAGTCTTCATTGATGGCAAAAGAGTTTACAAAATTGCCAACTTGACTCGGACTTCCTTACAAAGATAAAAAAAAAAAAGCAAAAAGAGATACAACAGCGTTCATGGCTCGGCCGATGCTAGGCTATTATCGAAGGAATGATGCTCCGCTGGTGTTTCCTCCGTATACTCATCCGGCTCCAAGTCATTGAGACCCTCAAGATTGTAGACTCTTTCCACTTTATCCTTACAATCTTGGAAGCCTAAGTTGTAGGCAAAGGCAGTGGCCTTGGCCAGCTCCTCGCCAAAGCTGGCGGACTGCCGGAAGCTCTTCATAGCCTCGGTGGCCTTATTCTCTGCCACAGCCACCTTCTCCTCGGTGGCTTGCACAGTCGCCCTCATTTCAATCACTTATGCGTCGGAGCGGCGGACGATCTCCTCGGCATTCTTCGTCTGCTCCTCGGCTATGCCTCTTTGAATGTTGGCTGACTGCAGGCTGCTCTGGCACATCAAGAGATCCAACTTCATCTTTATTATTTTCTTCAGCGGCTCATACCGCCTCCAAGGCCTTCTCGGCCCTTTCTGCCTAGGCCTGGCTCTCCGCTCGGGCCACTTTCGAGGCCTTCTCAGCCCTCTCCATCTAGGTCTGCTCTTCGGCCCTCCCGACTTGGGCAGCCTCCAGGGCCTTCTCGGCCTCCTCTGCCCGGGCCTGAGCTCGGTGAGCTTCTTCGTTTGAATGGCCGAGAGTAACCTCGGCCTGGGAAAGGACGTTCTTCATAGCGGCCAAGGAATTTACCGCCTGCATAAGACTCGCTGTCAGGAAGAGGCTACAAGAAAATTCTTAAACAAGGAGACTAAAGTGAAGGGAAAATACTTACCCAAAGATGAGCTACAAAAGCATCGCGGAAGAAGGAGGAGGTCCCCTGGTTCATCACCGAACTAAGAATAAATTTTGTATTCTTAGCTTCCAATAAAGCCCGACTACTATACCATCCCTTCTAGCTCGTAGTTCATCACCGAACTCTTAGAGCTCTTTGATGGGCCCTGTTTATGCATCCTTGAATTCCTTCCATAGTTTGAGTGGCCATCGTCGATGTCTATCGGAGCTCCAACCACCTCCATCCCATTCTAGATGAAGGCATTGCTGGGTTTTGGGAGCCTTGCGCAAAAAAGGTACCTGTGTCTCTCTCTCTGCTTCTCTTTTCTCATTTCTACTTATTTCATTCTAGGGTTTGGGAATTGGTTTTTGTTTGGCTGCTTTGGAATGTCAGAGAGGTGATGCTGGATTCCTCTATAGTTACATCAAAGAATTTTGGCTTTCTTTCTAATATTTAAAAAAAAATTGATGTTACGAGGGCTTGAATATAGCAATATTTTTGTACTTGTTTTCATGCAAAGATACTCATATGTTGTTTGAACGTTGTCACTAGATATGGGGAATAATGGATAGTTAAATTAGATTTAGATATTTAGGGATGATTAGGTACAATAAATAGAATGTGTAAACTAAGAAGACTCATGATCTCTTGGGATACAATGAATTAGCGTTTGGATAGAGATTCCTGTAAGCTATGAATGGAAACATATTGTGATTTTATATACGGATCTAAGTGATCCACTTGCAGTAAACGGCTTGTGTAGGAATTTTGAGGCCATAGGAGAAAAATTTCAGATACAATGAAGCATTCCAATGGTGAACATAAAGCATGCCCACTTGTCTTATACAGGCACATACAAACTGAAGATATAATACTGATAATTTTGATCTTTTTACTTTAGATTTTGTAAAAAGGTCTACTAAAATAATTTATATGTACAAATGCATCAAAACACCATATGCATAAATAGTAAGGAGTTCCGCCATTGATATGTTGAAGAGTGGTTTGGTTTTCAAAAAAAATGAACTTGAAAATGCTGAGCAGGTTCATCCAATACGATGCACTTTTAAGAAATTTGAGTTCTGATTTTATTCCTTAGTTTAGCTGCTCATGAATGATAATACTCTTCGATCTGCAATCAAAAAAAGAAATAAGCATATGTTTTTCAAAGAATACATGACTATTGAGAAAACAAGCAATAAAGAAAAGATCATGGGATAGCTTAATTGTAGTAGAACAAACAATCATGATCATTCTTAGATGATGCAGATCATTGGCGATCATTTTCTTCCATTTGTAATCCGCTTAGAATTAGAGTCCTCAAAGAGTCGTGCCCTCTGGTTGCATCGATCATTGCTTTGGACTTCTCATCTGAAACTACTACGCAGAGGCGACGCAGCTTCACTGAGGAACCATCCAGACGTTCCCATGCATCTCCCATGACCAAGATCTCATCTCGCGCTATGAAAAGAGTGAGAGACCGCAGCATGTCATGCACGGTGAATACCTCCTGTTGATAATAATTAGGATCTGGTTGTAGAAGGCTCCTCTGAACCAACTCTCTGAAATATCTTTCAGCTATCACTTCGGGCATGGTATCTCCCTCGGCTCTAACAAGACCTTCGGAGATCCATCTTTGAACAACAGTAGTTCTGAAAAAAAAGAGAATAAAGAGCAGTAAAGAAAGCATTGCTTCAAGTGAGATGGTAGGTCCTCATAGCTCAGGTACAAGGCTCCTCCCACCCCTTCAGGAAGATTACTCAAAGACCAAGCAGAGCTTTTCAGGACTTCTCCCACCCTGCCTCGTCTTGTCCTTGGTGCAAAAATCCCTCCGACAGTCTTGATGGCAAGTGGGAGACCGTCACATTTCTCAACTATCTGCTTTCCAACATTAGATCCTCCATTTCTTCCTCCTCCCCACCCAACGCCACCTTCCAGATTCCCAACCTTCTTCCTCCACTGGATGGATGTGCGCTGCATTCCCCTCTAGCCAGCCCTCGTTGTGAATACTGCCACTTGCACCACTTTGCAGGGATTTCCTAGCAAATCAGTCCATACTTGTGTGATCCATACATCATCCAAGATGAATCAAGAATTTCTTCAGCATGTGGCATTTTCGAGCATGCAAGAGTCCATGAGACTGATGTCTTACTATCTTGAATTCAATTCAAGAGTTTATGGATGTGTATAAATCATGATCATGCATACAGGCATAGTGACTGAATTAGACAATCTTAGTATTTCATTAGATTTTGAGTTTTACATTGAATCAAGATATGGATTTGATGCTGTCAGAGCTATTTCAGGATTTGAGCATCTGGAAACATGATAAGTAATCAAGCACCCATAAAGAATTTCTTTCTTTGATTTTTATAACCACATTTTCCTTTCTACAGGTAATTACAGCTTCAACTATGATGGAAAACGTTAAAACTTGAGTGCCAAAGACAGGAAAATCATACTTTCAACTCACAAGAGACACAACAGGGTAACGATATTCGAAATCTTTATAGCAATAAAAAAAAAGAGCTAATGGTTCCTTACGTGCAAAGAAGACTATTTTTTCATTACAAGCATGTACAGGCTTCAAATTCTGCACTACTCAAATGGAGATCCTCAAGTTTAACACAGCCATTGTTTCCCAACCCTTTTTGTTTCCCAACCCTTTTCTGTCGAGGAACATTCAAGTCCTTTGGCAAACTTTTAAGCTTTCTACTTCACCATTTATGCATATCTAGAAAGGATTAGATGATATCAGTCTGTAGGAAAATCATTGAACAATGGAATACAAAGTTTGCACCAGAGGTAAATATGCACAGGGTTGATAAGCAACATACTGTATTGCTATTGAGGAGAACTCTCTTTGTTAAATCTTCAGAACAGTTTGAATATGAATACAGGAATCATCCCTTCCCCATTGCAATCACAAAGTATCATGGCGTTGGGATATAGGCACCTGCCCAGAAGAAACGATAAGACATCCCAGCGAAATATCTTTAATCATTTTAATGCTGGCATTATCCAAGTAATCCGAAACATACCTGAATATTAACAATCAGTAGCTGGGTTATTTCATCAAGCATTGTTTGGAGCAGGAGATTTCTTCTTATTTCTCAGTGTAATTGAGTGAACCACACATGTCAGCAGCTTCAGGTGCATTATGTCATCTAATAGGGTGCATGAATTAAACATAGATTCAGATGCATCTTATTCATTGACTCATGTGCTTTCTGTTCTGTGTCAGAGTCTTCCACCTTCATCATCATGGAGGTTGGTGTTGAATTATCCTATTAAAGCCAAGCTTTAAATTAAAAGAACATCCCAATAACATAATAACAGCAGATTACAAAATAAACTCCCGTTCATTGGAATAAAACATTGAAAATAAAAATGACAAAATGCCAGACTCTTTTAAATGCATTTTAGTGAAGTTAAACATACGAAACGGAAGTTTCATGCCAATTGCAGCAACCATCAATAATTCTATAGAAAAAATCTTTTTTTTTTTCCTCTGCTATCATGAATAAATCTCTGCAAAAGACAAGAGAGCATTAACTGATAAGAAAGACTTCAGCCAGCGCCTGGCAAAGCTAATATCATCACTTAGAGGCTGTCAAGACTCGAGACTTGTGGTAGTATTAATAATTGACCAAAGCAAGAAGGAAGCAGGGGAGGTTTGGACGTACCAGCGATGTTCTTGTTTGATATTCATCGATGATATCATCTGCATCATACATGACATCCCTTAGTTGGATCACCCATTGGTGAAGGACAGGGTCAAACATCGCCTTCTTCTCAGCATCCTCAAGGACTCCTATGATCAAGCTCATCTTCGCATGTAGTTGTTGAAGTTCTCTTCCCACCTCTAACATCATCCCGACTTCATTGTTGATCAAGCTGGCCAACTTTTCAATGAAAACTTTCACGAATGCTTCAAGAACCATTGCCATCCCTTTTTTCTCTAGTTTCCCAATGAAGATATTTTAGGTTCAGATCAGGAGGCCAAGTAACAAAACCTTCCTGTGAGATCAAAATTCCTTACAAAAATCTGGGCATATAAGCAAGCAAGCTTGGGGTTGGGAAGGTGCAGGTGTTGACTAGATTGTTTTATTTATTAAGTCGTTGTTTACGTGTTGAATGGTTTGTTTTATTTATTAAGTCGTTGTTTGTTCTTTCGAGGTTTAGTGCGCTTGGTTTGTTTTTACCGTTTGTTCCTTTCCACCATCGAATCTCTCCCACCGATTGCAAAGGCTTTTTTTTAAAAAAAAGAAGAAATTACAATTGGAAGTTTAGCCGGTCTATACATTGTCTTCTAAATAATTAAAAAAAAAAATTGAAAGACTCCAAAACCATTCCATATACGTGCTCTTTAACATTTTTAAGCTGCTAAATGAAAAAAAAAAAAGAGTGAAAACATGAATTTATCCATAGAGTGATTTTTTTTTGTTCAATCAAAAGTAAATATAAAATTAATTTGATATTAGTTTTTTTAAAATTTATTCTTGTATAAGCTCACGGTGGAGATGGATGAAAGAAATCCTTTCTTTATGAAAGTTTTCTTATGAGTGGCTTCATAGGAGCAAGCTTTTAACGTTGATGATAGGCAACCCAAGTTATTCTTTATTCTTTGCTTAGTTAGTAAGAAAAGAACTAGATGATTTCTTCCACCCTTTCTTATTTAGGGAGGAGCTTAAACACATATAGTACTCTACTATCATACCATAGCTAGGTATTAAACATTACCATACTAGCTCAAAATAAAATTTCTAGTGTCTATATGAGAAATTCACTCACCTTAACAGATTACTCTTTAACTAGTACTCAACTCTAGTGTTACGGCTCATTGGAACAATCCTCTTGACCTAGGTCATTATACAGACACAGTAACCATTAGGACCATCTACATGCAAGGTTTTCCTGAACTATGTATGCATTAATGCTCTAACCTTTGATATTACATGATTTTCTAAGATGCAAAAATTTCTTTCTCCAAATAAGGTCTTGTTAGAGTCATCTTTTAATATTGTTTGTTAATAATAAGAATTTTTAATAAGAATTTTTTTTATTTGATTCATTCTATTGGTGAATCTCTTCTCCATGAGGCCTTATTAGAGCCGCCTTTTAATATCATTTATTGATATAAAGCAACCCAAGTTATTGGTATGCTAGCCTCTTAATTTCTATGCAGATAGACCTCCCAAGCTCTCTTTGTCGGCACCCCATCCTCTTGGGACCCCCGACAGCAAACTTGTGCACTTGAGGTAATTGGCTAGAGTTCTACTATCCTTCATGTAGTGCTCCATAAAAAGCTAAAAAACTCCAATAAATTATCACAAGTGGCAGACACTCAAAAATATGTCATGTTAAAAACTTTTTATTTGACATCCTCAAGCAGTCTATCAGATCACGTTCACAATTGACAACAAAATCATAAGTACATGCATTATACTCATAATTTTCTTCAAAACACAAGTCTTTCATTCATATCCAAATAAGTCTGATACATCACCACACCTCACTGTATATATACACATATACATATACATGAAAGTCACCCCATACTAACTCATATACAAAGCTATCATTTATATACTCTTGCCTCCAAGCAAACTTCACCAGCTAAGGGTCCAGTCCCATTAATCCTTTGATCCTGCCAGATAGGCTCACTGATCTGAAAGCAAATATCAATCATAGGGGATGAGACCTAAATCCTAGTGACTGGATAACCATCTAACCATGAAAAAGTTAAAAACCACATTACCATACCAAATATGATAAGAATACATAGCATGAGTAACATGAAATGCACATTTGGATATGATATCAGAAAATATAAGACGTAGCTTATTCTTTGAAAAATATACATCTTTAACTAAAATATCTTATAAGTACTTTTCCTACTGAAAAACATCTCCATATATGGGTGATTATACCTTTTTGAAATGATAAAAGATAACTTATAATTTAGCTTATTCTTGCAATAATATACCAGTAATGAAATACTCTATTTAATAACTTTTCTACTGAAAAATAACTCATTTATATGAAAATTCATACATGATGCATTCTATTTTAAAACATGTATATTCTTTTCATATAGCCCAAACTTCCTTTATTTAATTTTTTGATCCCCACTGGGATCTATTTTGCCTATTGGCATCTCATATAAAACTCATCCCCATCGGAATATCTTTTGCCCACCGGCATCTAATAAAAACTCACCCCTACTGAGATATGCATTTGGCCCACTGGCCTTTTATAAAAATAAAATATAAGGTTTTTCAAAACTTTATGATGCTAGGCTGTATATGAAACCTTCAAGGTGCCATCCTACAGTCGCTCTTCTGCAGGTATACTCTAGATAGGTGCATGAACTGGCAACAGGATCCCCGCACAAATAGTACTCCTTATCCGTACAGTTCACCCGATAAAGTGCTTTGTTCCTTAACACTAGAACCTCGGGTTCTCTTTCTGCCCCCATAGGCTATATATTAACCATCTAATTACTGAGCCATGATCCATGCCCTCACAGGCTGTTTACAACCTGTTCCATTAGACCTGATCTAGCGTACACTCACCCCTGATCCCGAGGATCATTATACGATCGAATCGCAAGAAGGTGTCGGTTCAATAGTAGTGTGCAATGCTTATGCTATGGCACAGCCTAAAGGGTGATCAGCCCCATAGCTGCTCGAATGCTCTGTATGATACATGCATCCAAAATATGTTCTTTTTAATAATTCATTATGCAAATAATTAATTCCATGCATCAAAACTCATGCTTCATTCTTTTTGCTTGAGACTCATGTTCAAAACTCATGCTTTAAGATTCATGCATCAAAACCTATGCATCAAAATATCATATACTAGATTCTTATTTTCTAGGCTTAAACACATATAGTACTCTACTATCATACCTTAGCTAGGTATTAAACATTACCATACTAGCTCAAAATAAAATTTCTAGTGCTAGATGAGAAATCCACTTACCTTAACAGATTACTCTTTAACTAGTACTCAACTCTGGTGTTTCGGCTCCTTAGAACAACCCTCTTAACCTAGGTCATCATATAGACATAGTAACCATTAGGACAATTTGCATGTAAGGTTTTTCTGAACTATGTATGCATGCATGCTCTAATTAGAAACAATGGGAAATCACCAAAGTTGGAGGCAGAGGAATCTAGTGGTTCTTTCAACACACATTTTTTCTCAAAAACAGCGCACGAATAAATTAATGTGGACAGAACAACACCAATTCTGAAATTTACTCCTAAATTCTAAAAACAAACGAAATTAACTCCTAAAAACTTCTAGCTGGGGATGAAATCATGGCTAATGAAATTGACTCCTAAAAAATTCCACAAATAAACTTACCTGGCCAACTCGATGCCTCTTCTCTGGCGATGGATCCTAGCCGATGGACAATTCGGGGATGGGATGAGGTTGACTATGCCCCTTCTCCTGAAAAGCTTTAAGACCAGGGTATTTATAGGTGATTACCTAATTCCTTGGATGCGTTATAGGGGGTCTAAAACCGTTCAGATTCGAATCAAGTTTAGTATGAGACCGGTAGTATCAGTATCTAGTTAGTTAGAGAATTAACGGCTAGAGGAGTTGGTTGATGCTTTGAGATTCTGTAATTTTATAGGTTCTAGGCCACTTCCAATTTCACTAGCATAATTTCTCGCTCGAGGTCATTGCAGGCTTATACAATTGAAATCTTGTCGAACTGCTATGAATTTGAATTCTTCCGTGCTTGGTTTCACAAAGGTTCAGGAGCCCTTTGACCTAGTTGAGGCACTAGAATAGCTTGGTTTCGCTAAAGCATTTGAATGCCCTGATCTAGCCAAGGCATATAATATTTTGGTGTCATTGAGTATATGAGGATAGAATGCCTCGGCTCTGCCAAAGCGTACAAATATCTCGGTCCGACCGAGATAAAAGGATAGCTTGGGTCCGCTGAAGTGTGAGAATGGTTCGAAACAATTCAGTCCGAGGATGGTTTGGCTCTGTGGTTTTCTAGATATGACGGCTGGCTGATCGAATATCAAGAGTGGTCTTGATCCTTTTTGTCACGTGCACGAGCATCAATGCGATGATAATTTTACCTCTCATCATATATATATATATATATATATATTTGTTGCACATGGGTATGACCTTTTCAAATTATAATCATGGGGTTGCTAATAATCATGCATCTATAATATATAATAGAAGTAGCAAGGGCGCTAAAGTCTTTCTAAATTATGTCACCTAAGTTTTTCTAGATTGATGCATTCCACAAATACATAAGAGCGCATGGCACCTTCATGTGATAGCAATTGGAATGCCTACTATTTTGCATTTACAATATGGTTATCATAAATTACCATCCATTGTATATTCATAGTAGTAGTTGTTGGGGAGCGCAGAATACCCCCAAGATCATGGCTATAGCGTATATGAGTAATACAAAAATCTTTTACCGTTCTAATCTATGAGTATAAGATTATACCTTCAGACTTGAACGTTGGAACACTTCGATTTGATTGCTCGACCTCAACCTTTTAGCCTTCCGCCTTATTCCCGAAATACCTTCCTTCTCTCACAAGATGGTGGGATCTCTCGGCCGACCTAGGGTTTCTTGTTTTTCTTTTTCTCAAAAATGTTAACCCTAGCAACCAACTGAGAGGGTATTTATAGGGCTCCAATAGGGACCAAATAGGCAAATATGAAAAGGACTTTCCACGTAATTAAATCTCCTAATCCTATCCCGGGTTAGGATTCAATTACGTAAATTATAATTCATTCCACTAAAGAATTATAATTGTACTCCTAATCACATTCGAATTTATATTTTTGAGCCTTAATATTAAATACTTATTATCTCCCCACGTTAAGATTACAGATATCCACCAATTAAATTTAAATACTGACAATATAATTTAATTGGCTGTTATTATCCTTGAGACTTATCCACTTAACTTATTTGATGTATCGGATTCAAAATCTACTTGTAAGATTTGATACAATCAAAACTTATAAGCTTTCTCAAGGGGATATCATCAATCCAAATTAACAGGACGTGGATTCCTTCAACTATTAATATTCACCATATATATAATGTTATTGCCCAACCCACTGAGTTTATTGACTCATATAGAATCTCACTCTATGTGTAATCAAAGCAATAATCACTACATACACGTGTCTAGAAATAGAATTCAGACTAAGAGCATAAGTAATCATAATATTCATGAGTTTTAAATTATTTTATAAAGTCAGTATAAAATAATCAACTCAACTGGGTCCTGTTCAATACACACAAAGTGTACTAGCACAAATAGTTAGAATAACCATTTCCCGTAGTCAGACAGACCTACTAAAAATTTATGCTACAGTTCTACTGATGGTGTGTCCAATTCCATCTAAAACTGTGAACAATAAACTTGTATTACAAAAGAACCGATGATCTAGTCTTCTGTGTGTAAGCCGTACTCTACACACTAGATCAAATACTCTTTGTAAATACTAGACACATGCACATATATAGTAAATGACACACATTGCTCAAAATAAATTCTCATTAAAATGTAAAGACATAATATAAAGCATATCTTTTAGTCTATATCTCTATTAGTAGTATGTTCTTGCAATCTAAAATACATCAACAATTTCATGATATCATTTGTTTTTACATTTAATGTTTTCTACAAGTGCATATGGGCATAGCATTTTCATAATATCAACAGTTATGCATTTGCACTAATAATTTTCAAGAAAAGACATTGTAATTATATGCAATGACTATTAAATGGCAAGTTGTGCATTTATGAGAGTTGTAAGATATTGAAATTAAAGCAATGTTCAAATTAGTTGCTTTATATATTTGATAATAATATATATAATACTAATTTTCTCTCAAAAGATAATAATTATTATAAAGTGGTCAGGCTTTCTCATGCGATTGCCTTAGAATACAAACTATTTTTTTTTAAGACAAGCATGGTTTTCTCATGCTATAACTATATGATTCTCAATTAAAATGCATTGATGAGAGTGCTGGTGACAAAGCGGTTGTAGCTAATTATTGCATATATATATATATATATATATATATATATATATATATATATATATATATATATCCCCAAAATGTACTTCGATTCATAATATTATATGAATATTTAGGTTTAAATTTATAGTGCAGCTATTTATTAGGATTTAATGAGCCTACAAATTGTTTCAGTTTTATTGAATGAATCATTAAGGACTTTTGGAGAGCATAAAATGCATGAATGATATAAAAAGTATTAATCCCATAAAAGGACTCCATATATTTAGATAAATAGATATACATCATATAGCATGGCAATTAGGGTCATGACAATATGATGAGAAAAGATAGATGATAGATCACCTTACATTAATACGATAACCTTGAATATGATAATTCTGGTGACCTAATGAAATACCTAGCCATGGAAAATAGATAATTCTACTTTTTTTTTGTAACAAGGTGTGGCACTAACCAACATAAATGACTAAATAAGGTACCACTAGCATCAACTTAAAGAAGAAGAAATGGGTAGAAAGAAAGTTTGAACTTTGGATCTCATTGTTGGCATGATTACATTTAAAGAAAGTTAAATCAATAAGGTATGCTTTTATCTTTTAGAAAGTTAAATCAACATTTGGATCTCACAATAGGCATGATTATATTTGAAGAAAGTTAAATCAACCAGGTATGCTTGCAATTTTTTAGAACCAAACACTAATTGAATTCAAAATCATTGATCCTAATATTGCAATCATGGAATCTCCTTCAAAATTATTTTATAAATGTGGAGGATTGTTATATGGTTACTCTCAACCCATACCATGTCGTCATTACCTTAGCCATTGGAATTGATAATATCAAGATCAGAATTATAGTTGCTAACAACACCTTGCCTTAATCATCTCTTATCACAAAACCAACACATATAGAAGTGAAGACACAACATCATCAAAGTTTATTTTAGCAATGCTTGATTATAGAGGCTATCAAGGTGCAATAGTTTTAGCTAATGTATTTATGAAGAAAGAGGGATTATAACAGTCCCATGTGCCAATTTTGTTTATAGGTATAAATTTAATGGATTTAAGATATCCGAATGCGAAGCTAAATGCTTTCTCTAACGTTTAAATAGGTTCTTTTGGATACTACTAAAACTTATTTTTATCCTTCTATATCATAAATAAGGCAGTGTTTTTTATGTGAATGGTGGAATGGGGTAGAGCTTTAGGGTTTTAGAAATTTGAGATTATCGAATTAAACTTTCGAGGTATTGGGTAGGGGCATAATTATGATCTCTAGATTTCAATAAACGAATAGACTTTTAGGATAGGGTGATTGGATAATATAATCTTGTAATTAGTATAGAGTTTTGGCTGGCTTAGGAAATTGCTTGTATTTTTCTCTAAGGTTTCTCTAGGGAATATATAGACTTATGAAACTGATGTTAAGGCCTTGAATAGCCTTGATTTCAACCTAAATTATTGTTCAAATCAGTTGAGGGAGAACTCAATTAGGCTTAAGTTCAATATGGTATATTAGTTATTGTTTGATTAAGTTTAGTGCCCAAATAAGATGCGTAGCATCAATTAGGCTCGAATGCATGCATAGACCTAATTGTTGGATTAGAAGCTAATCTACTAAGGGGGAGCATCCAACCCACTATAAATGGACATAGGGAATCATGGGAATATTATTCTCATGAGGGAAGGTTCACTCACGGTGACATTTTCGCACCATGTTTCCTTCTTTATAACGAGGCATCGTGCCTACCATGCTCGATTTCAAAATTTGAAATGAAAAGGATTTAAGGTAGGTGAGGGGCATTTGATTGCACTACAAGAAAATATTGAAATAGCGACGCAATATAGTGACGCATCATTGCATCGCTAAATTGCGACCACTTTGCGATGCCTCCGTGACAACAAAACATTGCGACGCAATTAGCGACGCATTAGCGACTCAATAAACAAGAAAATCAAAAAAAATTAATTTTTTTATTTAGCGACGCAAATAATGCATCGCAATATTTTTAAATTAATTTTTTATAAATATAAATATGGGGAAAAAATATTGCGATGCAACTCAGTGCGTCGCAATGTTTTTAAAAAATTAAATATGTTAAATAGCGACGCATTAGCGATGCAATAAACCAGAAAATTAAAAAAATTATTTTTAATTTAGCGACGCACCAATTGCATCGCAAATAATTTAAATAAAATTAATTTTATAAAATATAAATATGAAAAAAAATATTGCGACGCAACTCAGTGTGTCGCAATGTTTTTAAAAAAATTAAATATGTTAAATAGCGACGCATTAGCGATGCAATAAATCAAAAAATTAAAAAATTATTTTTAATTTAGCGACGCACTAACTGCATCGCAATTATTTTAAATAAAATTAATTTTTATAAAGTATAAATATGAGAAAAATAATTGCGATGCAACTCAGTGCGTCGCAATGTTTTTAAAAATTTAATTATATTAAATAGCGACGCATTAGCGAAGCAATAAACTAGAAAATTAGAAAAATTATTTTTAATTTAGCGATGCAATAATTGCATCAATTATTTTAAATAAAATTAATTTTTATAATATAATTATGAGAAAAAAAATTGCGATACAACTCAGTGCGTCGCAATATTTTTAAAAAAATTAATTATGTTAAATAGCGACGCATTAGCGACGCAATAAACAGAAAATTAGAAAATTATGTTTTAATTTAGCGATGCACTTGTTGCGTCGCAATTATTTTAAATAAAATTAATTTTTATATAATATAATATTAAAAAATTGCGATGCAACCCTTTGCGTCGCAATGTTTTTAAAAAAAATTAATTATGTTAAATAGCGATCGGTCCGAGATCGATCGTGGTCGATCGGGATCAGGCTTGGATCGATCGCAACCGTCGGATCGTCGCCGATCGGATCGATCGCCGCGGTCCAAGATCGGTCATGGCCGATCGGGATTAGGGCTTGGATCGATGCAACCGTAGGATCGTCGCCGATCGGTCCGATCGCCATGGTCCGAGATCGGTCGTGAACGATCGGGATCACGGCTTGGATCGATCACAACCGTCGGATCATCGCCGATTGGACCGATCGCCATGGTCCGAGATCGGTCGTGGCCGATCGGGATCAGGGCTTGGATCGATCGCAACCGTCGGATCGTCGCCGATCGGACCGATCGCCATGGTCCGAGATCGGTCGTGGCCGATCGGGATCAGGGCTTCGATCGATCGCAACCGTCGGATCGTCGCCGATCGGACGATCGCCACGGTCGGAGATCGGTCGTGGCCGATCGGGATCACGGCTTGGATCGATCGCAACCGTCGGATCATCGGCGATCGGACCGATCGCCATGGTCCGAGATCGGTCGTGGCCGATCGGGATCACGGCTTGGATCGATCGCAACCGTCGGATCATCGCCGATCGGACCGATCGCCACAGTCCGAGATCGGTCGTGGCCGATCGGGATCAGGACTTTGATCGATCGCAACCGTCGGATCGATCTCGGACGATTGCAACGGTCCGGGATCGGTCGTGGCCGATCGGGATCATGGCTTGGATCGATCGCAACCGTCAGATCGTTGGATCGATCGCGACGGTCCGAGATCGATCATCGCCGATCGGACCAATCGCCATGGTCCGAGATCGATCGTGGCCGATCGGGATCACTTGGATCGATCGCAACCGTCGGATCGTCGGCGATCTCGGACCGATTGCAACGGTCGGGATCGGTCGTGGCCGATCGGGATCACGGCTTGGATCGATCGCAACCGTCGGATCGTCGCCGATCAGACCGATCGCCACGGTCCGAGATCGGTCGTGGCCGATCGGGATCAGGGCTTGGATTGATCGCAACCGTCGGATTGTCGGCGATCGGACCGATCGCCACGGTCCGATCGGTCGTGGCCGATCGGGATCAGGACTTGGATCGATCGCAACCATCGGATCGTCGGCGATCTCGGACCGATTGCCGAGATCGGGATCACGGCTTGGATCGATCGCAACCGTTAGATCGTCGCCGATCGATCGCGACGGTCCGAGATCGTGATCGATCAGGGCTTGGATCGATCGCAACCGTCGGATCGTCGATCGGACCGATCGGTCCGAGATCGGTCGTTGATCGGGATGGCTTGGATCGATCGCAACCGTCTCGCCGATCGGACCGATCGCCACGGTCCGAGATCGTCGTGGCCGATCCTTGGATCGATCGGTCGATCGATCGGACGATCGCCATGGTCCGAGATCGGTCGTGGCCGATCGGGATCACGGCTTGGATCGATGCAACCGTCGGATCGTCGGCGATCGGACCGATCGCCACGGTCCGAGATCGGTCGTGGCCGATCGGGATCATGGCTTGGATCGATCGCAACCGTCGGATCGTCGCCGATCGGACCGATCGCCACGGTCCGAGATCGGTCGTGGCCGATCGGGATCAGGATCGATCGCAACCGTCGGATCGTCCGATCGAATCGGTCCGATCGGGATCACGGCGATCGCAACCGTCTCGATCCGAACGGTCCGGATCGGTCGTGGCCGATCGGGATCACGGCTTGGATCGATCGCAACCGTCGGATCATCGCCGATCGGACCGATCGCCACGGTCCGAGATCGGTCATGGCCGATCGGGATCAGGGCTTGGATCGATTCGGATCGTCGGCGATCGGACGATCGCCGTCCGAGATCGGTCGTGGCCGATCGGGATCAGGACTTGGATCGATCGCAACCATCGGATCGTCGATCTCGGACCGATTGCAACGGTCCGATCGGCCGATCGGGATCACGGCTTGGATCGATCGCAACCGTCAGATCGTCGCGATCGGGATGGTCCGAGGCCGAGATCGATCAGGGCTTGGATCGATCGCAACCGTCGGATCGTCGATCGGACGATCGCCACGGTCCGAGATCGGTCGTGGCGGCTTGGATCGATCGCAACCGTCGGATCACCGATCGGACCGATCGCCACGGTCGAGATCGGTCGTGGCCGATCGGGAGGGCTTGGATCGATCGCAACCATCGGATCATCGCGATCGGACGATTGTCCGGATCGGTCGTGGCCGATCGGGATCAGGCTTGGATCGATCGCAACCGTCAGATCGTCGTCGGATCGATCGACGATCGATCGATCGCCACGGTCCGAGATCGGTCGTGGCCGATCGGGATCAGGCTTCGATCGATCGCAACCGGATCGTCGGCGATCTCGATTGGTCCGATCGGTCGTGGCCGATCGGATCACGGCTTGGATCGATCGCAACCATCGGATCTCGCCGATCGGACCGATCGCCACGGTCCGAGATCGGTCGTGGCCGATCGGGATCAGGGCTTGGATCGATCGCAACCGTCGGATCGTCGCGATCGGACCGATCGCCACGGTCGAGATCGGTCGTGGCCGATCGGGATTCTTGGATCGATCGCAACCGTCGGATCGTCGGCGATCGGACCGATTGCGTCCGGATCGGTCGTGGCCGATCGGGATCAGGCTTGGATCGATCGCAACCGTCGGATCATCGCCGATCGGACCGATCGCCACGGTCCGAGATCGGTCGTGGCCGATCGGGATCAGGGCTTGGATCGATCGCAACCGTCGGATCATCGCCGATCGGACCGATGGGAGATCGATCGTGGCCGATCTTGGATCGATCGGATCATCGGCGATCTCGGACCGATTGGTCCGAGATCGGTCGTGGCCGATCGGGATCAGGGCTTGGATCGATCGCAACCGTTGGATCGTCGCCGATCGTCCGATCGGTCGATGCAATTTCCTAGAAAATAAAAATAATTTTCCTAGATAATTTTTAATATTGCGACGCATTTATTGCGTCGCAATGTTTTTAAGAAAAATAATAGTAAAAAAAATTAAAAAAAACATTGCGACGCAATATGTGCATCGCAATTATTTAGAAAATATAATTTTTATCAGTTATAATTATTAAAAAAATATTGCGACGCATTAGCGACGCAGTTTCCTAAAAATAATTTTTTGAAGAAAATAATTTTTATATTGCGACGCATGTATTGCGTCGCAATGTTTTTTAGAAAAATAAATGTAATTAAAAAATTTAAAAAAAACATTGCGACGCATTATTTGCGTCGCAATTATTTTCAGAAAATATAAATTTTATCAGTTATAAATATTTAAAAAATATTGCGACGTAATTTCCTAGAAAATAAAAATAATTTTCCCAGAGAAAATAATTTTTAATATTGCGACGCATTTATTGCGTCGCAATGTTTTTAGAAAAATAAATGTAATAAAAAATTAAAAAAACATTGCGACGCAATATATGCATCGCAATTATTTTCAGAAAATATAATTTTTATCAGTTATAAATTTTAAAAAATATTGCGACGCATTAGCGACGCAGTTTCCTAGAAAATAAAAATAATTTTTTAAGAAAATTTTTTATATTGCGACGCATGTATTGCGTCGCAATGTTTTTTAGAAAAATAAATGTAATTAAAAAATTTAAAAAAATTGCGATGCAATATTTGCGTCGCAATTATTTTTAAAAATATAAATTTTATCAGTTATAAATATTTAAAAAATATTGCAACGCATTTGCGATGCAATTTCCTAAAAATAAAAATTATTTTTCCGCCGGACATTGGCGCCAAGTTAGCGACTCATTAGCGACGCAATTAGTTGCGTCGCTAAATTTTGCATAAAATAATAAAAAAGCTAAATTAGCGATGGATTAGCAATGCGTCGCTAATCCATAATAAAAAAAAATAGCGAGTGATTAGCGACGCATATATTGCGTCGCTAATCACCACTATTTAACGCTTGGTCGGGCCGCCCCCCCTTCCCTTCTCTTCTTCTTCCTATTCCTACCCTAGCCGCCGCCGTCCGTCCGCTCCTCCGGCTCCCCCCGTCATCCCCCGGCGGAAGCTCCCCCCACTCCGGCGGCGTCCCCTCGACCGAGGTAAGCCCCCCTCCTAAATTTTTTTTTTTAAAAAAATAGGTTCCGGCCAACCATGGCCGTCTTCTCCGGCCAATGGCCTGGCCACGGTGGCCAGGCCACCCAAAAAAAAATTACAGTTTGGGGGGGTTTTCCCACCCCCCCTTCGTCTTCTCCGGCCAATCATCTCCGGCCATGGCCACGGTGGCAGGCCACCAAAAAAAAATTTACAGTTTGGGGGGGGTTTCCCCACCCCCCTTCATCTTCTGGCCACGGCCATGGCCGGCCACGGCCACCAGTGGCCTGGCCACGGTGGCCAGGCCACCGGGGGGGGTTCGTCTTCTCCGGCCACGGTGGCCAGGCCACCAAAAAAAAATTACAGGGGGGGGTTTCCCCACCCCCCCTTCGTCGTCTTCTCCGGCCACGGCCACGTGGCCTGGCCACGGTGGCCAGGCCACCCCCCCCCCTCCCGTTCGTCTTCTCCGGCCAACACGGTGGCCAGCCAAAAAAAAAAAGTAACAGCTAGGGGGCTTTTCCCCACCCCCGGCCCCTTCAATTAAAAAAAATTAACACTCAAAAAAAATTAACAAAAAAATTAGATTCTATCATATTTTATTATTTTTAAAAATATTTTTAAATAATTTGATGACAAATATAAAAAATATAAATATATTTTTAAAACATGGGCAACTTAATTTTTTTTTAAAAAAGTAATAGCTAGGGGGGTTTTCCCCACCCCCGGCCCCTTTAAAAAAAATTTTTTTAACACTCATGAAAAAAAATTAACACAAAAAATTTAGATTCTATTATATTTTATTATTTTTAAAAATATTTTTAAATAATTTGATGACAAATATTAAAAAAATGTGACTACTAATCTAATTTTTTATTAGATTAGTTATAAATTAATTAATTTATGTCATTAGTCGTAGCTCTTTGGATAGACTGATTTAGCTCATCAATCATGACTCTTTAAATCAACTGATTAAACTCATAAATCGTAGCTATTTAGGTCAATTAATTTAGCTTATCAGTTTTAACTTCTCAAGTAAGCTGATTTTAGACCATCAACCTTATCTCTTTAGATCATCAATCAAAACTCTTTAGATAGGTCGAGCTGAATTAGCTTAGCTATTTAGGTCAACTAATTTAGCTCATTAACCATAACTCTTTAGATTAGGTAATTTCAAAATTGCTCGTAGCTTTTCATTTCTTTATAGCTGTTTATGCAATAATATTTGTGCATTTGTAGTTATTTACAATTGTTATGTCTTGATTATTTACATTCTGCTTCAAATTGAATGATGCATTAAATTATGTAATGCTAGATAGAAAGTCTTGTTGTATTATTATTTAATTTTCAGCAACAAATTAGTAGTTTCAATGATTTATATTTTAGTCTTCACAAACATTTATATTCGACATAATAATCTTAAGAAGTCAGTGACTATATATATAGAACACTATTCCTATATATGTATAATTGACAAGAAGTTAAGAATAACAAGCATAAGTTCGATTGTCTTCGGATTTCCATATTATTAATCACAGCACTATAACCTTTAGACCCGTTTGAGAATTTGTAAGACTTAGTCTTGCAAATTCTCAAATTGTCCTGGTGGACAGTTTGAGAATATTTTTTGCGATATGTTAGTCTGCTATTAATCATCGTTGGGTGAGATTGCGGTTTGTATTTGCTCATACGTTCTCCTAGTGTGGCATATATGCCACACATTTAGGAGAACATATGGGGAAATGCTGCTGAAATTTCAACGTAACCGATCGATGATAATTAATAGCAGAATAACATATCACAAAAAATATTCTTGAATGGGATAGGGCCTTACCTTTTAGACATGGAGTGAAGGTGGAATTAATTTAGGACACTTGAATGCTTGTGAAGTCTCATGATTAAACGGACCGCCTTGCGGCCCGACCCGAACTCAAGCCCTAGCATTAGCCTGGCATGAACCTGTGCCTCGGTCCTTGCTAGCACGCCAAGGATCGTAGCCGTGGCCGGGCCTTGCAGGGTAGGGACCTTAGTTGTCTAAAAAAAATTGGTTTAGTTATAAATTATTTAAATGGTTGTTATTAACCTTAGTTGTGTAAAAGAAATAATTTAGTTATATATTTAGTAATGCTAATATAGTTTTATAATGTGGTTTCCTTTAATGGTTTACCAGAAATTGTATAAGTCGGTCAAAAATGAGCGGGGCTCGCTCGTGGATGTATGCAAGGATAAAAGATGGCTTGCTTAATCCAGATTTTCTGAATGGATTGGAAGAATTTATCGCATTTGCATGTAGCCAACCTGAATGGATGGATGGGCCTAGGATTAGGTGCCCATGCAACTATCACAGGTGTCAGAATAAAGCCTACAGAGATGTCGAAACTGTTAAGGTGCATCTGTGTAAAAAGGGGTTTGTTCCTGATTACGATGTTTGGTACTGTCATGGTGAACCAGAGGAAATTCCAGCAGTTGTTACAAGCCAACAAGTGTCAATTCCCGTTGATGAACCATTTGTGAATCTAAACACATATGAAGAAATGGTGATGAATGCATCGGGTAATGAATTCAATCAGAATACATTTATGGAAGAACCAAATCCAGATGCACAGCAATTTTATGATATGTTGCGTGCTGCAAATCAAGAATTGTATCCTGGTTGTGAGGGTCATTCCCAGTTGTCTACGGCTGCTCGGTTGTTGAATATTAAGGCAGAACATCGATTATCAGAAAAGGCATTTAATTCTGTAGCTGGGTTAATCAAGGAAATTTTGCCAAATGATAATGTTGTAGCAGACAGTTTTTACTCAACGAAGAAGTTGTTGCGTGGGCTTGGGCTCCCGGTTAATAAGATCGATTGTTGCTTGAACAATTGTATGATATATTGGGGTGAAGACTCGAGCTGAGATGGTGTAAGATTTGTGGGCAATCGAGGTACAAAAACGGCGAAGGGGGAGCTAGTACAAGTAGGAGGAAAAGTGTTCCTTACAAGAGGATGCATTACTTTCCTCTGACTCCACGCCTGCAGAGATTATACAGATCTGAGGCTACAGCTGCTGATATGAGATGGCATGCCGAACATGAATCTAAAGAGGATGAAATGCGGCATCCATCAGATTCAAAAGCTTGGAAGCATTTCAATGAAAATCATCCTGATTTCGCTGAAGATATAAGGAATGTGAGATTAGGTCTTTGTACCGATGGCTTCCAACCATTCGGTCAAGCGGGGCAACAGTATTCATGTTGGCCTGTGATACTGACTGTATATAACCTTCCTCCATGGAAGTGCATGAAAGATACTGCAATGTTTTTGACAGTTTTGGTTCCAGGACCATCAAATCCAAAGGAAAAGATTGATGTCTTCCTGCAACCGTTGGTGGCCGAATTGAAAATGTTGTGGGAAACAGGAGTCGTAGCCTACGACATTTCTATGAAACAGAATTTCATCATGAGAGTTGCTTTGATGTGGACAATAAGTGACTTCCCGGCATATGCAATGTTGTCTGGTTGGAGCACTGCTGGACGTCTGGCATGCCCTCATTGCATGTATGATTCGGATGCATTTACATTGCAGAAGAGTGGTAAGCAGTCATGGTTTGATAATCATAGGAAGTTCTTGCCCCCAAATCATCCTTACAGGCGTAACTTGATCGCCTTCCGGAAGAACAAAGCAGTCACAAAATTCGCCGAACCGGTTAGGTCCGGCACGGATATATTTGATACTATAGAGCATTTGGGGTTGAGGTATGCTTGGGAACCAGATGCAGATAGAATAAATGGCCGTATATGTAAAGAACATAACTGGAAGAAGCGGAGTATATTTTGGGATTTGCCTTATTGGAGCACAAATCTCATCCGGCACAACTTGGATGTTATGCATATCGAGAAAAAATTTTTTGATAACATATTTAACACGGTGCTAAACATCCCGGGAAAAACAAAAGACACTGCAAAGTCAAGAGAAGAACTTAATCAGTATTGCAGAAGAGGTGATTTGAGGAGGAGTACCGACGGGACCTATCCTAAAGCCTGTTACACTCTTGACAGAAATTCACGAGAAGTTTTATGTAACTGGCTTAGAGGGTTAAAATTTCCAGATGGTTATGCCTCAAATATCGGTAGGTGTGTGGACATGCATAAGCTCAAGTTGTTCGGCATGAAGAGTCACGACTGTCATGTTTTCATGCAACGGTTATTGCCTATAGCTTTTCGTGAGTTGCTTCCGCAACATGTCTGGAAGGCATTGACAGAGCTCAGCTTGTTCTTCAAGGAGTTGTCTGCCACAGTCATTACTTCTGCATCCATGGCAAGGCTTGAGGAGGAAATTCCAATTATTTTATGCAAGCTGGAGCGAATATTTCCTCCCAGTTTTTTTGACTCAATGGAGCATTTACCGGTTCACTTGCCATACGAAGCGAGCATAGCTGGTCCCGTGCAGTATCGCTGGATGTATCCTTTCGAGAGGTAAATATATACATCATTAAGACATATTGACATTTCAAATATTATTTCATTGCGAGAAAATTGGTTAATTTTTTGTCTCAACTTTACATATAGGTACCTTAAGAAGTTAAAAAATAATGTGCGTAATAAGGCAAGGGTTGAAGGTTCTATATGCAATGCACACTTGGTCGAAGAAGTTTCAGCTTTTGCCTCGCATTACTTTGAGGGTCACGTCCACACGAGGAGCCAAAATCTTGGTCGTAACGATGACGTATGTGTGGACGAAGGAGAACCTAATGACGGTAGAATATCAATTTTTAAAGGTATCGGCCGTTCATTTGGGGGCAGAAGTCAAGAAATCTTAGCGATATGGAGTATAATGCAGCACATTATTATATCCTAATGAACTGTAGAGAAGTCGATCCATATATTGAGTAAGTGTATACTTCAATGCTTAATTGGAACTTCTAATTTAAATTACAATATACCATAATATTTAATTGCTAACATCAGTTTTAATCCTTATCATCCCATAAGGATGTATTGTGATAGACAACGACAGATGAATCCCGACATCAGTCAAGTTGCAATTGGACAGAAGTTAGAAACGGAGTTCGCTTACTGGTTTTATGAATTTGTGAGTAGTATCACTCAATCAATTTCAATAATGGCTTTAATTTTTCGAATTGGTTGTGAATAGCTTATTAATTTATAGGTAAACGGTCCATGGTCCCCAACCGACAATATTTTCATTAAATGTCTATCGCAATGGCCATTGAAGACCGTAACAACCTCTACTGGCTATTTTGTTAATGGGTACAAATTTCAGATTGAACGATTAGCAGCTTCAAGAGGCACGCAGAACTGGGGCGTGTGTTAAAGGAGAAAGTGTTGGAGCAAATATGCAGGATTATTACGGAAAGTTAGTAGAGGTGGTTGAAGTTGAATATCCCGGTTGGCCTATGAAACGAACCGTATTGTTTCGTTGCGATTGGTTCGATCCGACAGTTCCTGTGGGCAAAAGGGTTCATAACGACTACAATTTGGTTGAAGTGAACCATCGACGAAGATTGCAGAAATATGACCCATTCATCCTTGCATCCCAAGCTCAGCAAGTGTTTTACTGCGGATATCCAAGTTTGCGCAACGACAAGCGAGATTGGTGGGCTGTTTCTAAAATCGTCCCACGTTCAACAATCTTATTAGAGGAGAGTTCATCAAGTCAATCAGCCGAGTGCCCTGCATTTCAAGAGGATGAGATGGAAATGCATGCAATTGAGGACGACACAAGGGCTCCTGAAACATCACTTAGAGATCCAAATGGTGATGTCCAAGAAATTGCGGATGCAAATGTTCGGTTTCCTTCCGATGATAATGAAACTGAATCGCAGTCCGATACGGCATCGGATGTTGAACCAACATTTCACGAAACAAATACACCGATTAAACATAGAGGTTTTTTTAAATTCAACTTTATTTTATAAGTGTTAAATTTTTACATAGTCAATCATTAATCGTAATTTAATTGCATGAATCTTTAGTATTTTCAGTATGACGGGCAGAGGTAGATCTACCGACGACATACGGAGTGAGCAGGGACGTAGCCCTGCTGCATCAGATCACATGAGCTTTGGAGATGGAGAGTTCGGATCTCCACACATCGCACAGCCTTCGATCTCTCCAGCAGTCGGCGGTGATCCTGCATTGGTATTACCATCCAGCCGATCGGCACATACCTCCGAGAGTTCTTCCACCATCGGCCGCACCGTACTTCGACTTGATGCTCATGGGCTGTAAGTATATACTAATTAAAAATATATGTTTATTTTTAAGTCAATTACTTATAAACATGCATTTTTTTAACAGATTTATTGAGCAGCATCATGTATCCAGCCACATCAGCGCCGTATTTCAGAGGCGTGCAGATCCCAGTGGCTACGATTGGCGCCACGTATCTCCAGCCACGAGGAGTTTTATTTTTCTGAGTTTCAGGTAAACTTATTAAATACAATTTATCACTGATATAAAATTTCTTAATCTTAATAAATTCTGAAACTAACTGTTTATTTTAATGCAGAAAAAGTTTACGTGGGACCTGCCAGCCATGATGCCATTAGGGCAGCATGGGAGGCTCTTACGGGACGCCGATACTCCGACATGCTTCATCGTTGGAGGTCATCGGGTCAGCGTCCTGCGCATGTGCCAGAGGGTATTTGGCACGAGTGGCAGCAGGCCTGGCAGTCCGATGGCTGGCGCAGGAGGTCCGCATCAGCCAGCACGAACCGCCGATCCGAGAAGGGCGGTCCTGGCACGGGTCTCTCCCGCCATACTTCGGGCTCCATTTCGATTCAGGAGCACAGACGCCGTATGGTAAGAAAACATAAATAATTTAATTACTAATTTAGTTATTTACAAATATTTGTATTAATATCAATTTTTTTATTATTATAGTCTGAGCAGGAGGGCGGAGATCCTGGTGAGTTTCGTCTATTCAGGGCGACACACACCAGGAGGGACGGTTCCTGGGTCGACACGCGATCACGGGAGGTTGCGGTAAGAAATTAGCTTTATGTAGTATCTGTTTAATTTCTAAAATTTTATTTCTAGAAATTTATTAACTCATTTATTGTTGATTTTATAATTCAAAGACACGAGTCGAGGAGCTTCGCTCCCAGACATCGCAGGTCGACTCCACTGATGGGGAGACGCCCGTCGAACTCTCAGCAGAGGAGAGTCGGCATGTGTTTTTGGAGGCTGTTGGTGCCCAGCCGCAAGACCGCAGGGTCTATGGTCTGGGCACTAGAGCTTCTTCATATTTTCCCCATCAGGCCTCCAGCTCGCGATTTTCTGGTGATATTCCTGCCGAGCGTTTAGACGACATTCGGAGATCTATTGCGGAGGAGGTTCGGCAGGACGTTCGTCAGGAGGTTCGGCTGGAGGTCGAGCACGAGTTTGAGCAGCGTATGCGAGGCCGGGATCAGGAGCTTGCAGACGTGCGAGATCAGATGCATCATTTGCAGGATATGGTTAGCCGCTTGTCGCAGGGTCTCCAGCCTCCACGTGATCACTCAGATTCTTGATATATTTTTTTATATATTATGTTGTACATGAAAACTTCAAAATTTTAATATATTAATTATTTTTAGAAATTGAATGATTATTGTTTGGATCAATATGAGTGAAGAATGTTTCTATCAATATTTAAATGTAACGAAATTGTATTAACCGTTTTAATTTTTAATATTTTATTTTTTTTACAAAAATTTAATTAGCGATGCATTAGCGACTGAAATTACATCGCTAATATTTTTAAAATATTATTATTAAATATTACGACGCAATGACCTCGCAATAATTTAAAAAATTTAATAGCGACGCATTAGCGACTCAAATTGCATTGCTATTATATCTAAAATATTATTATTAAATATTGCGACGCAATGACCTTGCGTCGCAATATTTTAAAAAAATTATTAGCGATGCATTAGCGACTCAAATTGCATCGCTATTATATCTAAAATATTATTATTAAATATTGTGATGCAACTGAATGCGTCGCAATATTTAATAATAATTTTAAATATTAAAATTAGTTTTAAATTTAGCGACGCATTTGGATGCAAGCCGGAGTGCTTGTGTTGGGTTAGTTGTGAGCCCGTGAAAAACAACGTGTAGGGTTTTGTGCTGGTAAGCCCGAGTTAAAACCAGCTGGGTTCGTTGTGCACCCGGTAAAACAACAAGTTTGAGTTGTGAGCTTGGAAAACAACTCGGCTGTAATCTAGAGAGATTATAGTGTGGACCCAAGTGAATCTTAGGAGTGGACGTAGGTGCTGATTGCGCCGAACCACTATAAAATTATCTTGTGTTTGCCGTGCTATAATTCTCTCTCTCTATCTCTCTTTATTAATTGCTTGTGCATTGCTTATTAGTTAATTTCACTCACTTGCACATCTTGAGCAAATCAGTTTAAATCCTCTAAAAAGTCTTAAATTTTAAGAACCAATTCACCCCCCCCCCCCTCTTGGGTTGCCATCTGGGCCAACAATATGGAATCAATCAAACCCCTCGGAACACCAATGAGTCCTTCATGCAAGCTGGACAAAGATGAAGAAGGTAAGAAGGTTGATCAAAATATTATCGAGGTATAATCGGATCCCTACTTTACTTAACTGCAAGTAAACCAGACATAATGTTTGCTGTTTGCTTATGTGCTAGATTTCAGTCTGAACCTAAAGAATCACATTTAATTGCTGTTAAAAGAATACTAAGATACTTAAATGGAACAAAAAATGTAGGCTTATGGTATTCTAGAGACTCAACATTAAATCTGATTGCTTATTCTGATTCTGATTATGCTGGATGTAAGTTAGATAGAAAAGCACAAGTGGTGCATGCCAATTCTTAGGAAGTAACTTAATCTCATGGTTTAGCAAAAAGCAAAATTCAGTTGCATTATCAACTACTGAAGCTGAATATGTTGCAGCTGGAAGTTGCTGTGCTCAAATCCTATGGATTAAGCGACAACTTGAAGACTATGGTATCACACTTGACAAAACACCTATAAAATGTGACAACACAAGTGCAATTAATCTAACAAAAAATCCTATTCAACATTCTAGAACAAAACACATAGAAATTAGATATCACTTTATAGAGAACATGTTGCCAATAATGAAATATGTCTTGATTATGTTAATACTGAAGATCAATTAGCTGATATATTTACAAAACCCCTAAGTGAAGAAAGATTCTGTTATCTTAGAGGAGAATTAGGGATTTGTGATCCATTAGAATGATTTTGAAACCCCTAAGGAAATTTTATCTAAAATTCTTTCAAATCCCTGATCTTTAAGGAAATCTTATCTAGAACTCATATCTTATTGATCTCCAATGATTATTTTATCAATTTTTATGATCAATGTCCGGACACATTTCAGATTATCTGAAACTTTATGTTTTTGCTCTGAAATGGTCTCGGAGCCGACTCGGTGAGTATCGGAGTCGACTCCATGTTTCTGCTGAAACTCTGGAGCCGACCCCATCTCTGTGCGAGTCGACTCCACTTCGGGATAAATTTCTGTGACTACCCGGAGTCGACCCCACACTTTGCGGGAGCCGACTCGAAGTGGTCCCAGGTCGATTTATCTAGGGCAGAGTCGACTCGTCGCTCATTTCTATCATCTCAAATCCTTCAAATACTCTCTCCAAAATTTTTCCTAACCTACCAAAACCTTAGAAATCCTTGATTAACCTTTCCACTAGATCAAATGGCTCCTAAAACCCGTGGTTCTAGCATTGGTGCGGCCGGGATGAAAAGGAAGAAGGCGGTGAAGAAGACTGTGAGGCGTCCCGCTCGTGAACCCTCTCCGAGCATGGATTCCACCTCATCCTCTTCGACTCCTAGTGCTTCTCCCACTACGGCCACATCTCAGGTAGATCGTCTTGCCGATAGAGTGATTACAACCGGGAGGAAGGTTGATTTTGAATTATTTGAGGCAGAAGGTTTTCTTGTGGGGAGGCAGTTAATTGAAATGGGATGGGAGAAATATGTTCTTTAGATTGTCCAACCTACCCAGCCCTAGTTAAAGAATTTTATAAAAATCTGTCAAGAGGAAACAATGGACTAGTCAGCATCATTAGAGGAAATAGAATATCTGTGACAGTGGATTTACTCTCAAGGTTGTTGGAACTTCCAGTGTCTGGTACTTCCACTTTTTCATCTGATGATAGAAGCCCAGCTCTATCAAGATTGCTTAACAAAGAGATTGTTGGTTTTGAAGAAGTCTTTGCTAATCAACTATCCTTAGAATTAAGACTTCTCCATAATATTTGTAGTAGGATCCTATTCCCTAAGATTGGGAGATTTGACTATGTTTCTGAGAGAGATATCTTTGTAATGGATGCTATAGTGACTGAAAAACCCATTAATCTTCCGAGCATGATATTATGGTACATTGCTGATTGTGGGAGCAAGAGAAATCTAGTTTACCCTACGGCATGATACTAACTAAAATCTTTCAAAGCCAAGGGATAATCATATCCGATAGTGAGCCAATGAGAAATTTAAGACACACCGATTACTATAGTTTGGCCACTATTCATAGAATGGATTTGTGAAGAAGGATGGCAGATGGGAAAGGAAAAGTATGTTGGAAGATAGAGCCGCGGATATTGAGGCACCTGGACCGTCAGTTAGACATTCATCTCCTGTACCTCCGAGCTCTTCTGTTCCTGTTCCAGCTCCTTCTCCTGCTCCGATGGTTGATCAGTCATCTTCTTCGTCTGTCGGTTTTTCAGATCTTCAGTTAATGCAGCTTAAGAGTCTTCTTGATGATCAGGCGGATAAATTGAAGACAGAGTTTGACAACAAATTTATGAATCTTAAAGAAACTCTTTATTCATTAGATGATCGGATCACCAAGATTGAATCAACTCTTAGCACTTCAACTGAGTCTTTAAGTGGTGACCTAAAGAATATTTTTGAAGAACTTAAAGACATCTGTGGAGATGGTGAGACCTATGCAAAGTGCAATGCTGAACTACAAGACAAAATATTAACTGCTTGTACTTTTGTAGATGAAAGACTGAAGGATTATGTTAAGATTCAAACTGACGGAATGAAAAATATTATAGATCACTTAACAAGGATTGTAAGGACACATTTTTGATGTAATAGATGCTTAGTCTTTGCAATGTAATGAAGTTCATATTATGTTTTACATTTTGATACATTGATGTAATGAAAAGTCAGTTTTGAATGCTCAATGTAATCTGAGTTTGAATGTACTTCTCCTATTATCAATGAATCTCAGATCTTGTTAAAACATATCTTGAATGAATGAATGTGATTATGTTTGATGCTTCTCTACCTTTTTGTTGATAAAAAAAAGGGGGAGAGTTTTATAACTGTATATGCATGGGAGAAATTAAACTAATTGAATGAATGAGATAAAAGGAAGTAATAACTAAACATTACACATACAGTGAATGAATGAAAAAGCAATTTAGATGAAAAGGCTGTATTTTGACATTAAATTGTGTATAAGCTTAAATTGAATGAATGAATATTTATTTGAGTTTCATAGGGGGAGCTACCTCATTCAGGGGGAGCCTAACTATGAAAATAAAATAAATTCTTTAATCAATCATGCATATACTCAATGTTTTTGTCATCATCAAAAAGGGGGAGATTGTTGGGGAGATTGTTGAGAAATTATTGCCCCAATCTTATTGATTTTGATGATTACCAAAAGCCATGAGTATATTAAAAGATGCAATGAGTTTATTTACATGAGCAATGAATTTATTTAGAACAATCAATGAGTATGTTAAGTATGACTTTAATCAATTTGAAAGTAACTTCAAGCTCCATGTTTAAGCTTTCAAAAAGAAATTTTTATACTTCATATCTCAATCAATGAGTTTTTGGAACATTTCTTGAATTGATTCCTAATGATAATTTTATTGTATTCAAGTCAAAAATTAATTTAAAATGAATCTGGAACGAATTTCAAGTCAATCAGAAAATTCTCTGATTTTTGATACGTTCCGGAGCCGACTCTAGAGTTTCAGAGTCGACTCCACTCAGTATACAGAGATGTCTGTTTGTCTCAAGTCGACCCATGTGATTTCTCGAGTCGACCCCCGATTTTGTCGAGCCGACTCCATGACTGTGTGAGTCGACTCCGCTCAGACACCAGAGAATTTTTTTGAGCACTTCTCGAGTCGACCCCTTACTTTTCATGAGTCGACCCCCGACTGTCAGGAGTCGACACCTTATTTTTGATGAGTCGACCCTTTGACTTTCTGAATATTTCTATTTTTGGTATCGCGTCTTCGAGCCACTCGCCTAAAGCTGGAGTCGACTCCAACAAATCTGGGCGTGATTTTTCTGAATGCCAACTCAGCGTCAACGGTAAGATTTTTCAATAACGGCTAGATTTCTTTGTGTCTAACGACTATATTTTGCAGAGTCTATAAATAGAGAGGCCGTTTTCAAATAAAAAAAAAAGACATACAAATCAAGAGAGAAAAAGAAAAATCTTTCAGAAAAAGAGGAAAAATAGAGCATCATTTGAAAAATCCGAGATTCAAAAATAGAGTGAAAGAAAAGGCGTGAAATCAAAGGAGACTTCATCTGTGCTCAAGTTCATCAATCCAAGAGAAGTCTAGAAGAAAATCCAAGAGCCATTCAAGAGCAAATCAAGAGATTTTCAACATTCAAAGAAAGGAAGAAAAAGCTCAAATCAACTCCAACTTTCAATCCGTGAAGAATCTGAGCTGAGGCCCGATTCCACACTTCAAAGGAGTTGAGGAAAAGAAGAAAAGAAGAAAAGCCTGCACTCAAATCAAATCTAAACAGGCTCTTCTAAACCTTGCTTTTATTTTGAAATATCTGCTCTAAAGGAGCTATTTTGTATTAAACTTACATTTTCATCTTGTGGTTTACTAATTCAATCAGAGGGTTGAATTAGTGGAGGTAGTGTACCTCGTCACAAGCTAAGGTTAGCTTGTGTGTTGGGTTTTGTGCTGTAAGCCCGTGTAAAACCGGCTGGGTTCGTTGTGATCCCGGGAAAACAACAAGTTTGAGTTGTGAGCTTGTAAAACAACTCGGCTGTAATCGAGGAAGATTATAGTGTGGACCCAAGTAAATCTTGGGAGTGGACATAGGTGTTGGATACACCGAACCACTATAAAATCTTTGTGTTTGCCGTGTCTCTTTATCTCTCTCTATCTCTATCTTATTGATTGTATTTTGTTTTTGCATCTGCATTCACTTTTACTCACACTAAGCAAACAAATATTTCAAAAGGTTTAATTTTTAAGAACCCAATTCACCCCCCCCCCCCCCCCCCTCTTGGGTTGTCATCTGGGCCAACATGATCATTGGTGATAAGGCAACCATCCAATCATGAAAAGGTGTATCAAAGTTGTACCATAACTTATCTAATCGTGAAAATGGCTTATCTAATCGTAGAAATAACCTTTTGGATCATGGAAAGGCTTATAGGATTGCATGATCTTTCGTGTGATCTAAAGATCACAAAGACGACTGGGCATATCAAGGGTGATAAGCCCTTACCCTCACAACCTTTGATCAAATTTGATCAAAGTAATTCAAATTAAATTAAAACTGTAGGGTTGCTTCCAAAGGGCACCTAAAGGCTATAAATAGGACCGTAGATATTAGCATTATCATTCAATCCAATCCAATTCGTTTCCTTTCCTCTCTTAGGCATTTGCATACTCTCCTTAGGGAAGTATAGCAATAGTCCATATAAGAGAGAGAGAGAAGCATTATTGGTTCGATATTTTGATGAATTATAGTGCTGCTTTCATTAAAAGAAGACTATTGTATCCTGGAAGACAATCGTCATATGGACCGTAAGCACCGTTGCGAGATGAAATTATCTTAAGGACATAGAGTATAATTCTAGAGTCAGTCTTATCAATAGGTAGCCACAATCTGCGCCAACAATCTTAAGATAATTTCCTGCTATCACGAAAGTGCTGCTGTAAATGGCTACAATGACTACATCCATTAAAACTGAGAAATCGGAGAAGTTCTCCGGGATCGACTTCAAGAGGTGGTAATAGAAGATGTCGTTCTACCTCATAACTCTAAATCTGATCAAAGTACTGAATGAAAATCCACCAGTCCTGAAAGAAGGGGAGACCGACAAGCAAGTAATTGTTGCGGTGGAGGCATGGAAGCATTCAGAATTCCTTTGCAAGAACTACATCCTAAATGGTCTGAATAATATCCTGTACAATGTGTATAGTAGTATTGCTACTGCCAAGGAGTTATGAGCATCCCTGGATAAAAAGTATAAGACAAAGGATGATTGACATAAGAAGTTTGTGGTTGGAAGGTTCTTAGACTACAAAATGGTCGACCATAAAACTGTTATGGAGCAAGTCCAAGAGCTTCAGATCATCATGCATAAGATATATTCAGAGAGAATGTCTCTCAGTGAGTCATTCCAGGTAGCTGCCATCATAGAGAAGCTACCACCATTATGGAAAGACTTTAAGAACTACCTAAAGCATAAGCGGAAGGAGATGGGACTTGAAGATCTAATTGTCCACCTGAGGATTGAGGAAGACAACAAGAGCCAAGACAAAAAGAGAAGGACAATCTGCTGAGCCTAAAACCAACCTCATAGAAGGGAAGAAGAAATGCAAGTTTTCAGACGAAGGTTTTAAATAGAAGAAAGGCAATCCAAAGAAATATAAGTTCAAGAAAAAGTGCTTTGTCTGTAGAAAGCAAGGACACAAATCTAAGGACTGCCATTTCAAGGAGAAAGAAAAGAAAAAGATCAACATTACTAAAATCCTATCCGAGATGTTGCTGCCAGCTGTTGTATTTAAAGCAAACATGGTTGACAAAGCTAATGAGTGGTACATCGACACTAGAGCTATCAGACATGTCTGCTCTAATAAGCATATTCTCATCATATACTCCTATCAATGGTAGAAATTTGGTCATGGGTAACTCCGCTACATCCAAGATAGAAGGACTTAGCCGCATTGTTTTAAAAATAATATCTGGCAAGGAGCTTCTACTAAACGATGTGCTACATGTCCCTGACATCCGAAATAATCTTATATCAGGCTCCCTTCTAAGCAAACATGGCTTTAGGATGGTCTTTGAGTCTGACAAATTTGTACTCACTAAGGGAGGGATATTTATTGAAAGGGGTTACTTGATTAATGAACTATTCAAGGTAAATGTAATGACTGTACACAGAAACCTTGAAATGAATAAAGCTTCTTCTTCTGCTTATATGTTGATTCTTTTTGTTTATAGCATGATAGATTAGGACATATGAATTTTAATTCATTACAAAAATTAATGGAATTAGAATTATTACTTAATCATGAAATTGATCCATATTACAACTGTGAAGTATGTGTTGAAGCTAAGTTAGCAAACATACCATTTCCTTCAGTAGAAAGAAATACTGAACCTTTTGACTTAATTCACAGTTATCTATGTGATTTAAAGTCAGTTCAAACTCGAGAAGATAAAAAGTATTTTATTACATTTATTGATGATTCAGTGAGATACTGCTATGTGTATCTTCTAAAGTCTAAAGATGAGGCTTTAGAAATGTTTAAATGTTATAAGAATGAAGTTGAAAATCAACTTAGTAAAAAGATTAAGGCCATAAGAAGTGATAGAGGTGGAGAATATAATGCACCTTTTGATGAATCTGTCAAGAGCATGGCATTATTCATCAAACTACAGCTCCTTATTCGCCTCAATCTAATAGAATTACGGAATGCAAAAATCACACATTAAAAGAAATGATGAATGCTATGTTGATAAATTCTGGTACACCATAAAATTTATGAAGAGAAGCAATTCTCTCAGCAAATCATATTCTTAACAAGATACCTCTTAAGAAAAAGGATGTTACTCCATATGAGTTATGAAAAGGAAAGAAGCCTTCTTACAATTACTTAAGAGTATGAGGGTGTCTAGCTAAAGTAGCTATTCCGGACCCCAAAAAGGTCAAAATAGGACCTAAAACTATTGATTATATTTTTATCGATTATGCACATAATAATAGTGCATATCGCTTTCTTGTGTATAAATCAGATATATCTGATATACAGAAAAATATAATCATGGAATCAAGGAATGCATCATTCTTGAAAATATATTTTCAAGCAAAGAAAAATTGAAAATAAGTTCAAATAAAAGAACTTATGATAATACTGCTAGTAGTAATCATCGAAAAAAATATCCTGAAAATGAACCCAGACACAGTAAGAGACCAAAAGTTACAAAGTCCTTTGGTCCTAATTATGTAACTTATATATTACAAGATGAACCTCAGACATTCAAAGAGACAATGTCTAATCCAGAAGCACCCTTTAGAAAGAAGTTGTTAATAGTAAATTGAGTCATCATACACAATCATACCTGGGAGTTGGTAGACTTACCATCTAGTATGAAACCTCTAGGGTACAAGTGAATTTTTAAGAAAAAGCTAAAAGCTGATGGATCAATTGACAAGATAAAGCCAGATTAGTGGCTAGAGCTTCAAACAAAAAAGGTATAGACTTCTTTGATACATATTCACCAGTAAGTAGAATAATATCTATAAGAATGTTAATCGTTTTTGCAGCCATTAACAATCTTAAAATTCATCATAAAACTGCTTTTTTAAACGGTGAATTAGATGAAAAAAATATATGGAACATCTTGAGGGATTTGTTGTTCCTGGACAAAAAAAGGTGTATAGACTTGTTAAATCTTTATATGGACTAAACAAGCACCTAAGTAATGGCATATAAAATTTGAATATGTCATATTATTAAATGGATTCAAAATAAATAAATGTGATAATATATATATGCCAAAACCATGCCTGAAGGGTATGTACTAATTTACTTATATGTAGATGACCTGTTAATTATTGGTAGTAATACTGAAATGATTAAACAGACAAGAAAATGTTAATCAAACATTTTGACATAAAAAATATGAGTGTTGTTGATGTTATACTAGGAATTCGAATCACTAAACATCTAAAGAAATAATATTATCTCAATCTTATTATATTAAAATAATATTAAATAAGTTTAAAGTATGATACTAGCTCGATGAAATACATGTAGATGTTAATCAATATTTAGCTAAGTATATTGGAGAACCCATATCTTAATTAAAATATTACGTATAATTGGCAGTTTAATGTATGTCATGAATTGCACTCGTCCTGACCTAGCATATGTTATCAATAAGTTGAGCAGATTCATAAGTAATCTAGGTCCAAATCATTGGACAACTCTAATAAGGATATTAAGATATCTGCGATATATCCTAAGTTATGGATTACATTATTCAAAATATCCAGCTGTACTAGAAGGATACAGTGATGCAAATTAGATATCTAACACAAAAGATACAAATTCACAAGTGGATATGTATTCACCTTAGAAGAAGGTGTTGTGTCATAAAAATCTTCTAAGCAAACATGTATAGCTCTATCCGCTATGAAATCTGAGTTTATTACTTTAGAAAAGGTTGCTAAGAAGCAGAATGGCTACAAAACATTTTAGAAGATATTCCATGTTGTCCAAAGCCTGTGTTTGCAATATGCATACACTGTAATAGTTAATCGACAATTTGTAGAGCACAGAATAAGATGTATAATGGTAAGTCTAGACATATACATCGTAGACATAATACCATTAAACAGTTACTTGAAATTGGTGTAATTTCTATTGACTATATTTAATCAAAGAAAACATAGCGGATTCATTAACAAAGGGGTTACCAAGAGATCAAATAACTATTTATCGAGCGGAATGGGTTTAAAACCTATAATTCAAAAATCTTCATAGTGGATACCCAACCTAGCTGACTGAAGATCCCAAGATTTGGGTTCAAAAGGGACAACTAAATTATGAAGAGACTTGCATAGCACTAAAGATGTCCAATCCTACTCATTCGTATGATAATTGGTGCTACCTGCTAAAGGTACTAGGATAAGCATTGCTTTTAATGATTCTTATGATATGAACATTCATGTGGGGCATAGCAGGATACTCTTAATAAGAATCACCTATGTGAGTGTGAACTGGCCCAATTCTATAAGAATTTTAATGTTTAATTCTCTAAAGCACTCATAAAACCAGGAGATGTTCAGGACCAAAATGAATGCAACCATGAGAATCAAAAGAATGCTTGGAAAGAAGTTGTGTGATTGTTATTGTTTTGATTTACATAAAACACTGAAAAGTTCAAGATATCATGTTCACTTATTAGCAAGTAAACTCGATAACAACTCACTAAGAAAGATTCAAAGCCACAAGCTACCTATCCTGATACAACTTCATCCCACTATACTCTCTTTAGTGCCTACATATTCATTTGCATTAAAATCCTTTTATATGGAGGATCGCCTTTGCTGACCTTTGGTCTTTGATCTAAGACCAATTTCTATTCATGTGGGGGATTGTTAGGTAATGAGCCAAAAGGCCTTGAATACCCTAATGGGCCTTGAAAGCCCATTACCTCCTCCTTGTGTGTGAATGAGAAATTGTGAGGACATTTAGTTCCATATCAAAAAAATCAAAAAAGAATGGTTCACTTATATAGAAACATCTTCCTTATGCTTAAGTTCCTTAGCTCACCATAAGTAGAGAGCTTGAGGATGATGCATAGCATCACCCCCGCGCACGTGTATGCATCACCCCCGCGCATGTGCGAAGGGCGCAATGGCGCTTTGTAGGTGCGCTTTGCACTTCGCACGTGCACATCGTCTTGAGGGGCTTTAAATTTTTTTTCTTGATCATGAGGATTTGACGGTGGGGACTGATCGGATTAAGATAAGGGGCTGAGATCAATTGACTGTTGATCATCGGATCAGAATCAAACTGATCGTTGATCAATTGAATGAAGGGTCAAGATCGAACACTGAGATGCTGTGATCAATCACGATCGCAATCACGGCAGTGTCGATCCAACGGCACACACCGATCGGCTGACTGGTTAACTATTGACCGATTAGACCGTTGGTGATAAGGCATCCATCTGATCAAGCCATTGATGATAATTGGTGATAAGGCAACCGTTCGATCGTGAAAAGGCGTATCAAAGCTGTGCCATGACTTATCTGATCGTAGAAATGACCTTTCGGATCATGGAAAGGCTTATCGGACTGCGTGATCTAAAGATCACGAAAACAACTGGGCATATCAAGGGTGATAAGTCCTTACCCTCACATCCTTTGATCAAATTCAATCAAAGCAATTCAAATTAAATTAAAACCGTAGAGTTGCTTCCAATGGGCACCTAAAGGCTAAATAGGACCGTAGACATTAGCATTTTCATTCAATCCAATCCAATTCATTTTCTTTTCTCTCTTAGGCATTTGCATACTCTCCTTAGGGAAGTATAGCAATAATGCATATAAAGAGAGAGAGAGAAAAACATTCTTGGTTCGATATTTTTAGTGAATTGTAGTATTGCTTTCATCAAAAGAAGACTGTTGTATACTGGGAGACAATCGTCATAGGACCGTAAGCACCATTGCGAAACGAAATTATCTTAAGAACATAGAGTATAACTCGGCTCGGTCTTATCAATTAGGTAGCCACAATCTATACCAACACTTTATATGAGCATGCTCACTTCTGAAATTTGAATGCTCTCTTCCTTCTTTCTTTTGGGGATAAGCTTGATTTGTATAAATCTTTTGGAGTGCTCTCGTTTGAAATACAAACATGAAGAAGAGAGGAAGAAGCATGGTGGGCACTGATCTGGTTTCCATTTGGTTTTGAGAAAGGCGTGATTTATGAGTGTTGTTGATGCTGAGTCACTTTCTTCAAATACCGGGGAAACAGACGTCCTCCTCACCGAACTCCTGCAAGAAAAGTCCACAAAGACCGGATGTTCCGGTGGGGACCCTCCGACGCTCAAATCAGTCGCTCGGAAACAACGAGAACTGACTAGTGGATGGAAGCTAAAAAGTTAGGGTTTAACTAGTAGAAAGAAGCTAGAAAAATCGGAGTTCTTGGATCCTTACTTATAGTGACAGTGTGCGCTTTTATACCTGTTCGAAGATACATCCTTTCATTACAGAAGATTGCTGATTTCAAGGCACCTCGTCCAATAACGGACAAAAAGATGAGGCTGACAGTGACAGGTCGTATCGTCACCGTGCATGTCGGAGGTGTCATGCGTTACCTATCAATACGGCTTCACAGGTGTCTGGCGTCTGTGGTTATACCTAGTGTGCGTCGTTGCCGGATGTGACCGCGCACAATTGCAGGCAGGTGGTGAACCGTATGCTGTAACGGGGTATGGTCATGCATAGTCGCAGACATGCGATGGACCATACGCCGTTATGAGGTATGGCCACACGCTGCTACGGATATGCGGCGGACCACATGGGCATGCCAGGTGGCCCGAGGCTATAGGTTGCTGGGCTCAAGAGCCAGACCACGTATCGAGCACTGTTTATGCAGCTCGAGACCGAGGGAGTCTCGAGGGTTGAGATATTGTTCACAGAGTCCGGGTGCTGAGGCTCGAGGCCGAGCACTATTCATGCAGCCCGAGACCGAGGGGGTCTCGGGGGTTGAGATACTGTTCACAGAGTCCGGGAGCTGAGGCTCAAGGCCGAGACTGGAACTCGAGACCGAGCACTGTTCATGCAACCCGAGACCGATGGGGTCTCGGGGGTTGATATACTATTCATAGAGTCCGGGACCTGAGGCTCGAGGCCGAGACTGGAACTCGAGGCCGAGCACTGTTCATGCAGCCCGAGACCGAGGAGGTCTTGGCAGTTGAAATACTATTCATAGAGTCCGGGGCCGTGGGGGCCTTGGGACCTCGATGGTCGGAGTTGACCCGATGCAGGGTGAAGCTGGAAGGTTGAATGACATTTTGGAGATACGAAGAGTGAGTCTTCAAGTCTTATGCCTGGTGAGACCGATGTTGATATCCGACGCCAAGGGGGGCCCCGGAGGCCGAGAGGGTCTCCGTCAGTCGCTGTTACCGTTTATTCCGACGCGTTGGATCAGCCATATCAGGTGTGATGGAGAGAAGATTTAAGGTCTTGGTACGTGAGACTAGGCAGCATGATTTGCTTCTCTTGGTTTCCAAACGAGCATTGATTGCTTCTACTGGCTTCCATCTAACCGTGGCATGATCTGTTGAACATGAAAGCTATTGGTAACGCTCTATGAGAGAAAATTTCCATTCTACTTTTATTTCATAAACATCACTGGAGCAAAACTTTGATTCATCTGTGAAAGGTCTTCCATAGAACTTCAATCTCTTCCTCCGTCACCCTCCCTGCAGTAGACCGATCAAGAGAGCCACGAGCCACCAAAACCCATGAACGCCAAGTACCAATAAAAACTCCACGGCCGAAGGTACAGCCTCCATGACCCAATAGTATTAAAAGCCAATTATCTTATTGCAACCCTCCAATTCCACAGGCTGCTCCAGTAAATTTATTACTGTGCTAAAGCCATATAGCTAGAAAAAACTTCAATAATAATAATAATAATAATAATAATAATAATAATAATAATATATTTAAATAATAAATATAATATATTTTTTTATTTAATATAAAATTATTTTTAAGGCATTACCTTTTAATACAATATCTTCATCGCATGTCACAAGCTAGCTATAACTAAAATCACCCCTTGGTCCTTTTTCATACCCACCAACTTTCATACATTTTTAATCGGCTCCGATACCATGTGTAATGCCATTAGCCCATATGCTGATCTAATTAACTCCATTAACGAGCTCAAATCATATGGCTCAAAAACTCAAGTGAAAGTTAATGAATAGCAATGCGGAACTAAATTTAAGGTATTATAATTTTTCCTTCTTATAATCATCGAAACTCTACTACTATTTCATGAGCAACCGTTTTCTTATGCCCATCAATTTTTTCATACTCAGACTCATCTGCTGGCCCAATTAACTCATTAACATGCTAAAATCATAACATTTAAAAACTCGAGCAAAAATTAATGTAGCAAATGGATTTGAATTAAAAAATATTGTATTTATTATTTAATATAAAAATAAATTTAAGATATCATAATTTTAAGTAAATTTTAAGTAATTTAATGTTGCGAATCCGGTATTAATAACTAAAGCCACAGGTCCAAATCAATGCTAGTCCTAATCTGACCTAAAAAGGCCTACGGACCCCAAGTCCTGCTCCAGCCCTGAGAGAAAAGATCACGTTTGGGATCCTTCAAGCTTATTAATTCATTCAGCAATAAACAATGGTCTCCAATTCAACTTTGATGGAAGTGTTCGAGGAAGATATACGGATTTAGCTTTCATGATTAGGGGGTCGGATGGCATGATGCTCGCGGCTGGTGGATTTGAGCTTCTTGACTCTTCTGTTTCCCTTGCTGAATTGTACGCGGCATGGGTGGGTATTTCTTATGCCCTTCGGAGCCACTACAAAAAAAAAAAGACTTATTATGACGAATTAATTCGTCGCAATATGTACAAAAATCATCGTAATAAATTATTACGATGATAAAAAATTCATCGTAATACATTACAAATCGTCGTAGTAATATGTTGTCGTAATAACCTATTACGGTGCGTTATTTTCATCGTAATAGATCCTATTACGCGATAACCTATCGTCGTTATATATTTTTAAAAAAATTAATTTAATTAAAATCTTATTACGGCGACTTATTTTCGCCGTAATATGTTGATATTACGGCGAAAATAAGTCGCCGTAATAAGATTTTAATATTTTTAAAATTTAAATAAAAACCTATTACGACGACTTATTTTCGCCGTAATAGGTTGATATTACGGCGAAAATAAGTCGCCGTAATAAGATTTTAATATTTTTAAAATTTTACGGCAACTTATTTTCGCCGTAATATCAACCTATTACGGTGAAAATAAGTTGCCGTAATAAGATTTTAATAAATTTTAAAAATATTAAAATTTTATTTTAATATTTTTTTGTATTGCACCTGTTACAATAATATAATATTAAAGCAACGATACTAGAAATAATTTTCTAATATAAAAGTTTCACAAAAAATTTAATAAAAGTTTTCATTCATTTCAATAAAATCATCATATACAATGTTTCAAAAATACATAATTTTAAAAAAATACATGTACTATGGAGGTGAAGTCTGCTGGGATCCACTAGGATGATATCCAGGCACTAACTGTCGCATGAAAGCAGTGAGCTCAGCAGTCATCGCCTTTAGATCCTGGATAGTCTTCTCTTGCTGAGTGAGTTTATTCTTGCTGAGTGAGTTTATCCTCTTGCTGAGCGAGCTTATCTTCTTGTTGAGCAAGCTTATTCTCTTGCTGAGCGATGAGCTCTCGGCACTCATGTAATTCACCCTTTAATTGTGAGCTTTCAGAAGATGAAGAACTACCTCTAATTCTCGATGTACCCTTCGGTAATGGACCCCATCCTCTTTATAACCAGATCTAGAGCCTAAAACCTCCTCCAAAATGACATCCTCATTGATTGGTTCTACTGTAGAGTCCTGTGAGGAAAGTCGCTCTATTAACTGTGCCTGCAATGAAAAGAAAACAAATTCAATATGTTTAGTATAAAACATTACATTCAATAATATTGTATTTTTAATTGATAAAACTTACATGGGTTTCTTCAGCTTTTTCATTTATCCATTGATTCTTCTTTTTATCAAAATGAAGAGTATTCCACAGATGAAGTCTTGATGGCTCCTCTCCCGTAACAGGATCTCTCTGAAAAGAAACAATAATAATTTAAAACAATAATTTAAGACAATAATCTAATACAATTATCAATGTGTCAATGGAATAATCTAATACAATGTATTAATGTAATAATCTAATACAATGTATCAATGTATCAATGTAATAATCTAATACATGTATCAATGCATCAATGTAATAATCTAATATAATGTATCAATTCATCAATGTAATACAATTATCAATGTATCAATGTAATAATCTAATACAATGTATCAATGCATCAATGTAATAATCTAATACAATGTATCAATTCATCAATGTAATACAATTATCAATGTATCAATTTATCAATGTAATAATCTAATACAATGTATTACTAAGAAGCAACTAGAAGAGTGCGCAGAAGCTTCAAACAAGTTTACAATGGCTACTTGATGCCATGTTGAACTTAGTTGAGATGATGTTATTGAGGTGGATGCATGGTAGTAGAAAGGATGGTTGTCATCAATGGGTATTATTAAAGAAATGAATGAAGTACTACATTAGAAAATAAAATTATGAAGGACTGTCCTAGATGTTGATTTCATTTACAACTTAGACTACACACTGCCCTATTTAGGCGGAGTTGATGACCCAAATGGATGTTGTGAGAACCTTATTATGCCCCTAGTTGATGTTTGAAATTTGAACTGATCAGCTTATGTGAAAGGGCCACTGAGCTTTTATTTCATTGTTATCAAGTAAAGGTACTAGACTTTGATATCTTAAATCTACAATTTCATAGATGAAAATAAAGACGGCTCAAAGAGAGAAAATTGAAGGAACAGAAAAGTTAGGCTTAAGATTTAAAATAGCTTAGTTCTAATTTAATTTCACAGCTATGTTGCTTTCTAATTTCATTACACATCTGACCCTACCCAGGCCCCACATGATGGGAACCTCACGCATTAAGCAGCCCATCACAAAATATTATCTATTATGAAAGATGTTCTGGATTGAGTATATCTGAAATTTTCATGTGACAAAGCGGATGACCATGGTGATGTTTGATTCAAACAATATGAGCGCTGCCATGTATGTAGACATGCCTTCACCCCCCTGCGCCCCCCCCCCCCCCCTCCACAAAAAAAAAAAGCTTTCATGTATTAATATCCAGTAAATATTGATGATCTGGTAGGTATTGGAGCCATTCAAAATTGTTACCCCCAATTATGGAGTTGAAAAGATTCTATCAGATTAGTGAGAAACATGAAAATCAGAAGGCTTGTAGAGCAGCCTCTAACAAGGACATCCAATAATATTAAAATCATTCTTAGGGGGAATGGATCGTGGGTGCTACATTAATCATTTGATTACACTGAACACTTAATAGTGCATCTTTATTTTGGGGTCTAGTGACAGCTAGATATATGAGTTGGCCTTAGATTCATTGGTTCCCTTCTAAGTTTTCAGAACATGGTGAGCATTCTCCACATCAGCTTGAATTGATATATTGGATAATTATCAATTGAGGCAAACATAGATAAGAACTTGGTTAGTTTTGTCTTATCCATAGGTGAGGGAAAGGTATTGAAGAAGTCAACTCCACCAAAAGTGAATGGGGAAAATGGTTATAAAGTTTACTTTAAATAATTAATATATGGCTAAGTCATGGTTTCTGTCTGAATGCATGGTTCATGAATAAAATCTGATATTTGATTCAATAAAACCATCTGTATGTAACCTACAGATGTAATATGCATGTGGATGGGTGAAGAGAATTAAACTAGAAAGCTAGACTAGGTTTTGAAATTAAAACATTTTTGGTGCAACTGTGCAAGAACAATTTTGAGTTGTCTAATTTGAAAGTGCATACTGTCATTTGTGATCTAAAACCCCAAAAGTGATTATGGCAATTTTAGCAGCAAGCATTTTGAGTCTGTGTATGACCTTGAAGTTTTATTTCTGTGGAATGGTTGTGTAGTTTAAGAAGCATAGATCAAGGCCAACTATATGAATTATTGATACATATGGAACGCTACATAATTTAGTATATTTTATTATTGAAATGCATCTTTTTTGTGGACTGATATTGAATGAATAGGCAGGAAACCTTTTATGGTGTTTTTATAAGCACTTTATAGGCTCTAGAAAGGAGGTATAAATTCTCAATCTATAGGAACCAATGTTACTTATAGGACTGTTGCTGAACGCACACCCTGTGTGTGTGTGTGTGAGAGAGAGAGAGAGAGAGACTTATTCACTTACTTGACTACATGAATTCAAGCTTGGTTAGATGTTTCGTGTTGCATGCCACCTAACTGACAATCAGACCTTGATTTAACTGACAATCAGACCGAATTCAAGCTTGGTTCAAGCTTGGTTTATCTGAATGAACACTTAATGGATTCAAACATTAAAACATATGCACTTAAAATCTCACCTATAAAGATAAAGTTTAGGGGAAAAATACTAAAATGCTATTGACTATGCTGCTCTACAGAAAACCAAGCCTTATTGAGCTGAGCTTGAACTAGCTTATAGTTTTGTTGGATCAACCTTTCTTCATTTAGTTTCAAACCAACCTTTCTATCTTGTTGTTCCTTTCTTTTTTTTAAAAAAAAATAAAGGTCTTTCTGCAATATTTTGCTGTAGAATATGTGCCGGCTGCAATACTGAGAACCTTATCTAGCACTCAACATAGATGCTAGATCAAATCTTTCATAAATATGACTACACTAGATTTATAACACTACAACAATATCAGACCACAAAATACATAAATATAAAAGCACTAGGTTCACAGTATTCCTTACCATATCATAAGAGTGAGCCGGTATAGACTTCGATCCAGTGAGAGCAGCATATGGCTGCAATTCCCGATTAGATTTATTTGTTTCTGATTTTTTCTACATCAAAGAATTAATGAAAATGGTTACATGAGTTTATAAAAAATATAAACTATTAAAATATTTGTATGGATGTATTTACCTTATACTCATCTGAATAAAAGTAATCACATAGAAAGTCCCAGTCACTCTGCGAGACACGAGATGGCTTATTTTGTTTTGCTAAGCTCACACTTGTGTCCCCACCGTGACTAATGAAGTGGATATGAAGCCGATATCTAAATTCTCGATAAACTTTATTCATTTGAAACTCAATACCTTTTTTAATATGATCTAAATTCATATCAAGATCGAACTTCTCCTGCAAGTATATATATATATATTATAAAAGTTATAAGGTATATTAAGTACATTAAACGTAATCTAAAGTAATCAAATACAATTATACTGACCTGAAGTCGATCGATCATAGATGCTTTCTGTGCATCAGTGATCTCACTCCACTTCCTGACCGCAAGTGGTGCCATGTCACGTACAACCACTCCTATCTCGGTCAGAAACTCAGAGCGAAACTCTCCTAATGGTCGTCCAACCTCAGGTGGCAGAAGAATAGGCAACTTTTGTCCACGATGCGTATCAATCAGATGTGCGGACTTGTAACCGCGAGCAGGACCTCGGCCCTTCTTCTTTGATGATGTAGCTGCAAAACATAATGAACTAAATTAGTGCAAAATAACATAAAGAAATATAGCCAAATAATATAAGTTTAAAGTAGAGTTATGATATGATGCGCCGACAGATGACCCCTCTGTCAGAGCTGGAATGTAAGGATAATCATCTTGCCTCGATGTAGCAGGAGTATCTCTCAAAGACATCTGCAAACAAACATACAAACTAGAATTAACAAATAAGAAAGTATAAGAACATATAGTTATAATAAGTAAAAAAAAAATGAATGCTACCAAATTAATCACTGTCATCACTAATATGCTCATTTTCTTCATCATCCTCCATATCAGAACTATGTATAGATCCCTCACTGTCATAATCAGCTAGTGTGTCGTCCTCCTCAACATCTTCGCATATAAAGTTATCTTGACCGACATCACTTTGACCTCTAATGTTTTCTTGAATTGCAACTATTTCAGCATCAGTGTCCGTACGCCGAGATGTTATTAAGTCCATGTTAGGTTGCTCACATGTGAATCGAAGGGCTGCTGAATCATCTTCTTGATATACTTCTTCCTGAACATCATCATCCTTTTTTGGAATATCCCACAAATGACGATGACTAACCTTGTATACCACTTTCCAATTAGAATTGTTCTTCAAATCATCCAAGTAGAAACCTTTTCAGCTTGTGATGCTAAAATGAATGGCTCATGTTTGTACCATTCTGAACTAATATTTATACTTGTAATATTATAATGTTGTTGCATTCTCCTGTGCTTTGGTTCAGTTTCAAACCATTTGCACTTGAACATTATCGCCTTACAACCTTTAACAAAATGAAATTCAAGGACCTCTAATAATATACCATTAAAGTTAATTTCTTCTCCTAGATGAGTAGAGGGAACACAAATGCCACTATTCTGTGTTTTATGGCCGACATTCCGAGTAACAGTGATAAATTTAACACCGTTCACCACACAGCCAGTATACGAGAACACACGACTGTCGAGACCAATAGCCAATGAATAAAGCTCATCAGTAGCTTCAGATGCCCCAGCAAAATGCTTATTTAACATCTGGATAAACCAAACATCAACGTCATTTGAAATAAAGATATATGATATATTAATTGACAATATAAATGAATGTACGGGCTTACTTCATTTTTAAACCACTCCAAAAAATCTTTCATTTTTAAACCCAGCAAAATGCTTATTTAACATCTGGATAAAACCAAACTCCAACAATTAAGGAAAAGATTGGTAATAAAAGGACATTTTCAACATATGAATCCAAAAACTGGTAAAATAATGATTCCAATCTATGATAATGTCATAATTCCAATCTATGATAAAACTATCAGTACTTCCCTAATTTTAGCATATGATGGGCAATTGGTGGTACCATGCTTGAACCAATGATGGCATTTCATGAAGCATAGTTCATATTATGGTGGGGCAATCCATATTAACAAGGCCAATCCAAAGCTTTGCAGTCAACAATTTTAAATATATAGTTTTTAGTTTAATTAATTTCTAATTTTAAATGTAATCTATTCCCATATGCCATGCATAATCAAATAAATGGATCAAAATCATACTTACCCAATTCAAATGTGATCTATTTCCACATCCATACAAAATCATGAAAGCAATCATAATCATGCAACATTAATCTACCAAATGTAGAGGAAATTCGTATCTTACTTGCAATGTTAAAAACCCAAATACCGTTACTATCCATGCACAGGCATGCTCATCCATGGTATCATATACAACTTCAAATATATAGATGGAATAAGCACTTTTGTATAAACAAATGTACAAGGGCTTTTATATAGATGGAATAAGCACTTTTATTATGATTAGTGCAAGAAGTCAGAAAAGTGGGTGAGCCCTATATATCTTTTGCACTAACAAACATCTTTTGTTACTGTACATTGTGGACTTTTATAGATGTGCTCATGCATTATAAAAAGTCAATTCTTACATGCATGCAGACCCTTCACAAATCCAAAAGTTGTATAAATAGTTGCGCATATGATATATAAGTTAATTATGTGTTGATTTTTAATCTTTATGTTTGGCAGGTGAAGAATTTGTTGTTGACAGGATGCCTATTTTGTGGGCCTCTGTTCCTGACATTTTGCTTCCTGAACACCGTTGCCATCGTTTATAGTGCTACTGCAGCATTACCATTTGGCACCATCATTGTTATTGCTCTCATATGGACACTGGTAACTGCTCCTTTACTTGTTTTGGGTGGAATTGCTGGTAAAAACAGCAAGACACAGTTCCAAGCTCCCTGTCGTAGTACCAAGTTTCCTAGAGAGATTCCATTTTTGCCCTGGTATCGAGGAATTGTTCCACAGATGGCAATGGCTGGGTTTCTGCCTTTCAGTGCCATCTACGTTGAACTTTACTACATATTTGCCAGTGTGTGGGGCCACAGGATTTACACCATATACAGCATTCTCTTTGTGGTTTTCATTATTGTTCTCATTGTCACAGCTTTCATCACCATAGCACTGACCTACTTTCAGTTGGCTGCTGAAGATCATGAATGGTGGTGGAGGTAAGCCAGATGTTTCATCTTGCTTTATTAACTAATCCACCTGTACCCTGCCTCTCTCTGCTTTAGGTGTCTTTACCTTTTCTAGGAGCTTTTTCTTTGTGAATTTTAGTGGGGAGTGGCAAGGGTTTCCTAATTGAGGATTCTCCCATGCGGCCATGCCTGCTGCAGATGTTGTGTTTTTTTATGTCTGCTTATGGTCCTCAATTTCTGAATATATGTAAAACTGCAGTGAGGATTATTTTCTACTCAGTCAAAAATTAGTCTATGCTTTTAATTCTAATATATCTTTTCTGGCTTTTGGAAAGTTTTGTGGCAATAAGTAATTTATAAACACCTCTCTGCTTACGCATCCATCCTCAAATATATTTCATCTATATCTCTCTGTTTTCCTGAAACAAAAAGCAAAGACAAATTCTAAATGAATATTAGAATTTCCTCTTTAAATAAAATTCCAATATGTCCTTGAGCCATCCTCCTAATAGTCTCAAAGCTTGAAACAGCAGCATGTTTGGCAAAATGCCAGAATTTGTCAACAGTAATTCAATATTTGGGATGTTTCACTTCCTCTCTCATAGATTTGTGCTAAAAAATGATTTGCAATAATCATGCATCCATGACTTCATTAATCTTCTGTTCCCACAATATCTTCACTGAGTATAGGATCTGCTCTGATTCTGAATCTTAAGCAACAAAACCTATCCTATCAGAATAGATTAGCTTCATGGATCATGATATCATTTAATTTATGACTAGCCTCATCAAAACAGCACTCTAATGGAGAGTAGCAAGGGAGAGGAAAGATACTCTGCACCTAATTTGAAGCTACCCAAACAGTCAGATTATAATGGACTCTCTAAGTGTGCAAATATGCTTTACTGACATCCCATATGAGTAATATCTATACCATCTGCCAGCTCAACTTGAGGCTTTTGTAGAGTTATAACCTTGTGCTTAACTCCTGAACATGTCTCAGATCCAGGTCATCGATTTAAAAATGCAAGCAAAATGCAATGTATCCTTACCACCATGTTTGCTCGTAATTCTATTAACATATAGCAATGCTGACTGTTGACAGAAATTCCTCCCCTTCACACGATTCATATAACAATATTGCCAGCAAGAGGATACTTCTTTTAAGCAAAAGTAAGTAATAATTATATTCAAAAAGAATGCAACCAGAAGGGCACATAACAAAATTGTAGAACCCGACAGCAGATAACAAAATTGTAGAAAAAGGAATGGAGCAACAACAACAGCTTGATCTACTGGAAGCAAAATCTGATTTAATATGCCAACTCAATCTACAAATATACCTACTGCACCTGATTAATTTAAAATCAATACTTGGCATAATAAAATATGAAAATTGGCATCCTCACTAATTTAAATAAGCTATCATCAATCCCAACTCCAGTCCTGTGTTTTCTATGGCATAACTTAATAATCAAATTAAACAAAAGAGAGGTTCGGAGTATTACCTCAAATAGTGAGTTAGGAAGACCGATCTGCTTTGGTCCGGAATGTATCCACCTTTGCACAATGAATCAAAGGGTATTTCACGGTAATAAAAAGAAAGAAAAATTAAAAAAATTAAAATCATAAATTTAAATATGGACTTATTACGATGAATTATAAAATTCATCGTAATAAGTATTTTAATTACGGCAAAAAAGTATTTCACCGTAATAAATAATTGTTATGACGAATTTAATTTTTATTTCGCCGTTATAAATAAACCTATAACGACGAAAATATTTCGCCATAATAGGTTCGCCACAAATACCATACTTTCTTGTAGTGAGCCTGGATGTCCAAAGGCTCATTATTGAGGGAGACTCTACTACGGTTATTAGTTGGATCCGTCAGGAGTCTATTGACCATCAGTCGTCCATCCCCTTGATCAGTGACATCCGATCTCTTCTCCAGAGCACTGACAGCGCCCAGATTTAGCATATCTACAGGGAAGCCAACTCAGCTGCATATTGGATTGCCGCTAGAGTGGCATATCACTCTAGCTTTTGAAGCTGAAAGTAGGGCAACCCTTGCCCTATTATCCTTATCTAAATTTTGTATTCTAATATATCGGGTTTGATTCATCCTAAATTGGTATGATCATCCGTATGAAAAAAAAAAAAAAAAACAACAACAACAATGGTCTCCTATTCAAAACACGTGATGAGGCACCGGTGATATCGTTGTGCGTGGCAGTGTATGTTTGTCCTTCTCATTCTAAACATATTTTAAACCCCACGCGTGTCCCCACTCATGTGCTCCCAACGTGCCCCCCTCTCACCTAATAGCCCATGGACATTCCCATCTGGATCCCTCTTCGCTGATAACAAAACAAAATCCCTTGAAATTTTAAAATAAATAAATTAGCATAGACTGCATCATTGTTAAGAAACAAGATGCCATACGGTATAAATGTTATACAATCAAATACCATACATATTTAAATACTAACTTTAAATCTATCATGTCTGACATATATCGTTATCATCATATCTATATAAAGATTAATAATTTTTCGCTACCTCTTTTTTTTTCAAAAAAAATATTATTATCTTTCAAAATAATCACAATCCTCCATACTTTTACAGCGGTCATCCATACGTGAACAGCACGTATCATATTCATGCTTTGTTATAAAACAATGGATATCCCTCCCACCTGTCTCCCACCACCTCACAATCCATCGTATGCGTCCACCTTCAATCTTTTATCTAAGATAAGAGCCACATGTTTTATGTTTATAAAGGACGTCTTTCTTTAAAAACTAGGATTTATATTAAGACCATTGGGATTAGAAAAGATTCCATATGAAATAGATTAAATAAATTATTATTCGTCATAAGGCCAATGCTTTTAAGCATGGGCACAAAAGCTTAATTATCTTTTAATAAGTTTATCTACTAATCATCTTTCATGACATGTAATAATACACCCCCGAGGCTCATAAAACGGAATTACTCTAATTTATAATAATATGAAGAACATGCTTCACCCTTCATTCATGCAAGTAATTTCACTGACATATATGATTTTGTGAAAGATTTTGCAAAGCAAAAGCTGAAGATTCTCCACCATTGTAAGTGAAGAATAATCAAGATCTACATGATGAGAAATAATTTATTTAGTCTATTTCATGTGGAATGTTTCCTAATTCTAATGACCTTAATATAAACTCTATTAAATGTGCTTTAAAATTTTAAACTTTAATGCTCTTCGGAGGTTCCAATCGATTTGGCTCTCGAGTTCTTGCTGTATTAAATAAAATTAATTGAATGAATCCAGCCGACAAATGAAGACAAATCTCGAGAAAAGCAGGGAAGCCACATGGGAGCCACAATGCCATATAATCTTTCACTAGGCCAAGGCTTACGGTCACATGATAACTTCTTGCACCTCTTAGAAAAAATGAGGCTATACTATAATCTATGGTTCGGATAACAAGATGATATTCTTGTTATGGAATCATTGTGGATAATTATAAGCTAATAGTGCAGTACTAATTACACCATATCTATTATTTTCTAATAATTATGATAGTACATAGTGAAAACTAACTTTATTGAGGAATCAACTTAATGATCCAACCATTAATTAATGATTAAAAAAATATAATTAAAATTAAATATATGATCATAATAAAAATAAATTTTTCATAAAATTATGGAGTAGGACTGTAGGACAAAAAGGTGTTTTTGATATTATTTTTTCAATGATAAAGCCATAAAGGCTATTATATAATTATAGGATTGAAACCCTAATTATTTAAGAAAAGTATAATACAATTATGTAAAGAAACCTTCCAATGGAACTAATACATAATTTAAAAAATAAATAATTATCTCATATTATGAGTTTCTCTTAATAACTAGATCCTTTAAATCAAGACGATCTTATACATTTAAAAATATCTCTAAAATTAAGGAATCCTATCATTAATGATCACTAAAATAAGAAATAAGATCAGATTTTCTTTGATTTAATTAAGATTCTCAACACTCTCTCTCTCTCAAGTTGACTTGGAGATGTCATTTATGGTCAACTTGCTTACTAATCATCACTTTAGTAATCCCTGTGAGTATATCTGTAACTTGTTTAGTCATAAGCATATAAGGCATAACAACCAATCTATTTTCCAATTTCTCCTTGATTTTTACCAACTTTCACATGTTTAGTTGTTATAGAGTACTAGATTATGTGCAATTGAAATGTCAGCTTTATTGTCACAAAAGACCTTCATAGGTAAAGGACCATTAACTTTAAGTTCTTTAAGCAACTATTTAATTCACAAAACTTTACAAATGCTGTGGGTTATTGCTTTAAACTCAGCTTTAGCACTACTTCTAGCCACAACATTCTGCTATTTACTTCGCCAAGTCACTAGATTGCCTCCAACAGAAACACAATACCGAGAAGTTGATCTCCTATTAATTATACTTCCAGCCCAATCTACATAAATACATCCACTTGGAGTGTCCTTGGTTCTCATATATAAGTCCTTTTCCTGGAGTCTTCTTTAAGTACCTTAAAAGTTTATACACAACATCAATGACTTACCATGCTTACTGCAAATACAATATCGGAACGAGTATGAGAAAGATAAATAAGTCTTCCAACTAAACGTTGATATTTCTCATTATCAATTACCTGTACATAACTTGCTGGTTGGAGTTTCAAATTTAGTTCTATTAGAGTTTCTATTGCCTTACACCCAAATAAACTTGTTTAACTTAACAAGTTAAGTATATATTTCCTTTGAGAAATGAAAATACATTTCTTGGATCTTACAAACTCCACACCAAGAAAGTATTTTAAGGGACTCAAATCTTTAATCCCAAATTCACCAACTAGAGCTTTCTTCAATCTTTCAAATTTTGAACTGTCTTTGCCAGTAAGAACAATGTCATCCACATAAACTATCAACACCACAATCTTTCCTTTTCTTGAGTGCTTATAAAGTATTGTATGATCAGCTTGACTTTAAATATATCCTTAAAGCTTGACTACCTTTTCAAATCTCTCAAACCAGGCTCAAGGAGACTACTTGAGACTATGCAAGGACTTGTTTAATTTGCAAACATTTTCTTTTCCCAACTCTTCTTCAAGACCCGTTAGTAAATCCATAAATACTTCTTTCTTCAAATCACCACTTAAGAAAGTGTTCTTCACATCTAATTGGTGTAAAAGCCAATTAAAATATACTGCAAGAAAAAGTAAAATCCGAATAGAATTGATCTTTGCAACATGGGCAAGGATCTTTTGGTAGTCAATTCTGTAGGTTTGTATGAAACATTTGGCTACTAACCTTACTTTGTATCTCTCAATGTTGCTATCGGGCTTACATTTAATTATAAAAACCCACTTGCATCCCACTATTCTTTTCTTCTCATGTAAATTAATAATTTTTTAAGTTTTACTTTTTAGAAAATTATTCATTTTTTCTTGAACCGCTGACCTCCACTCCGAATGTCCAAGTGCCTCCCGTATAGTTCTAGGAATAAACAAGTGAGAGACATTTGAAGTGAAGGCTCTATATTTTTTTGAAAGTCTTTGATAAGACATATATTTGGCTATGGAGTGTTTGGTACAATTTCTAACTCCCTTTCGGATTGTAATATTGATATCAAGATTAGAAAGAGTTAAAGGATTGGAATCTATAGAAGAGTACCTGGATTTTGAGAACAAGGAGACGATAATTGACTATGCTCAAGATTGTTTGGGTTATTCTCACTATTAGAATTAAACTTGCATCTAGCATAAACAGTGGATATAGGTTGTAGAGTTTCTCCTTCTATTTATAATATAATTTTATTTGGAATAGATTGATCAGTACTTCCTCCTTTTTCACTAGTTAAAACATTTATTTTTTGATTTATTTAGAAAGAAAATACTAAGTTTTGGTTGTTCTTTTTGCCAAAACTAATTTTCATTAGAACCCTCCCTTGAAGAGTAGTTTTGTTATAAAAAGGAATATTGTCAACAAAATTAACATCTATACTAACATAAATTTTCCTAGTGGTAGAATTAAAGCACTTATACCCTTTTTTATTAGAAGCATAGCCCAAAAAAATACATTTTTTAGCTTTGAATTAAATTTGGATCTGAGATGAATTGGCACATGGACAAACATAGTACGACCAAAAATTTTTAAGGGTAAATCTGAGGGACGACATATATTTAGAAAAGTATTCTTAAGAGTATGTAAAGGTGTTTCATAATTTAAAACCCTTGTAGGCATTCTATTGATCAAATAATAACTTATTAAAATTGCATCTCCCAAAGATATTTAGTAATATTAATATAAAACATAAGAGCTCTTCCTACTTCAAGCAGGTGTTAAATTTTACATTCCGCAATGCCATTTTGTTGAGGAGTGTCCCTACAAGTTAATTAATGTAAAATACCTTTTTCCAGCAAAAAATCTTCTAAACGATCATTATAAAATTTTATTTTATTATCACTCAAAGCATACTAATTTTGGTTTGAAATTGGTTTTCAATCATAAAATAAAAATTCTTAAAGAGTTGTGCAACCTCATATTTAGATTTCATTAATAAAGCCAGCATATGCATGTGTGATCATTAATAAATATCATAAACCATTTTTTCAATTAAAGTAGTAATCCTAGAAAGACCCCAAACATCACTATATATCAAATAAAAAGGTTTTGAGACAATATAGTTTTCTTTATAAGAATTTCGATGGCTTTTAACTAAAAAATAACTTTCACAATTAAAAGAAGTACAATTCACTCCTTTAAATAAACCTAGAAAGGAATATTTTAAATAAAAAATTAGGATGTCCAAATCTATTTGCCATAGTATTATTTGATCGGGCACATGGATTGAATGAACACTACCAATAAAATCCTGAGCTTATTTATTTTCAAATTGGTTTGTATCAAAGTAGTCCTCGTGTTCAAATCCTAGAATTCATAAAGAGAGGCACCAAAAACAACACAACAATAAAAATCCTTAGATAAACGACTCACGGATAATATATTACAAGAGAGTTTTGGAACATGTAAAATATATTGTAAAATAATATTATCAGACAAACGAATAGAGCCTTGGCCAGCAATAGAAGATAGGCTTCCATTTGCAATACATATTTTTTTATCTCCAAATAATATGTATAAGATATGAATAAATAAGATAGGTTAGTTATATGGTTAGAGGCACCTCAATCTATGATCCAAGGTGCAGATAATAAAAAAGAATATGCACATAAAAGGCTACCCCATTGAAGTAGAGATGCTATAGGAGTACCAAGAGTCTGTGGAGTGGGTTTTAGTGATTGCAGAAGCTGATCTAATTATTCTAATTATTCTTTGCTCAATGAAGATGTCTCGATAGCATATGCTTTAGTAGGTGTATGGTTAGAGATGCCTTATTTGTTTTTCATTCAACCGGCTTCCAATCAGTTGGCTTTCCATGTAATTTTCAACGGGTTTCATGAGTGTGGCATGGTTTATTACAATGATCGCACTAAACTCTTAGTTTGTCATCAAAATGATGCTAATTATTAGGATAGCAAAAGGAAGCAGTTGCAGTGCCCAGTAAAACTGAGTTTTTCTAGAGAGCTTTTTCCTAAGCATAACATTCCTTCTGCTTTTCTCAAGATGCACTTCAAAGAACACTTCACCGAGAGAAAGAGAGGCTGCCAACCAATGATTCTACCTCGAACTTCGTCAAACTCAACATTAAGCTCTGCTAAGAATTTGAATATTCGAGAACTTTCTACCATCTTTTTGAAATGGTTACAATCATCTAGATTCTTCCCCTCATAATCATTAAATAAGTCAAGATCCTACCATAAACCTTGAGCACATTAAAATATTTGGTCATTGAATTCTCACCTTAACGAATATCACCAAGTTTGAGTTGTAACTCATAGATTTAAGATTTATTCCTAAGATCTGAATACATCTGAGTAATATTATCCCAAAGATCTTTGGCAGTAGGATAGCACATATAATTTGAGCTAATTTCCTCTTTCATGGTACCATGATCATAGAGTTTTCTACATCCCAAGTGGCATGGCTTGGTTTAATTTTTGTTAGTTCTTTGGTGTCTTTAGTCAAATGACCAATTTTGCCTCGGCCCTTAATATATATCCAAATAGATTATGACCATATGAGAAAATTAATCTTATTAAGGCAAATTATGGTGATTTGGATAGAGCGAGAATGAGATTCGAATGTAGGTAATTTTGAGGGATTAGAACTAACGGTAATAGAAGAAGGAATTCAATAATTTCTGACATGATAAAGAGGTAGCAACAGAAACTGAAACAAAAGGAAGAACAGGCTCGATATGGAGTAGGATAAAAGATGCTTTTGATATTATTTTTTTAATGATAAAGTCATAAAGGTTGCTGTATATTTATAGGGTTGAAACCCTAATTATTTAAGAAAAGTCTAATACAATTATATAAAAAAATTTAATGAAAGTAATGCATAATTAAGAAACAAATTATTGTCTAGGATTAGCCGGAGTTTTCTTTAATAATAGATCCCTCAAATCAAGGGGATCTTATAAATTTAAAAAGATCTTCAAAATTAAAAAATTTTATCATTAATGATCCCTAAAATCAAAAAATAATCAGATCAGATTTTCTCTTATTTGATTAAGATTCTTAACAAAATTCAACAAATTTAATAATTTTAAAATTTAAATATTTAAAAGAAGTTATCTAAATTATAATACAATATAATATCCATATTAACCCTTGAAATTATCAATATAAGAGGAGAGAAAAATATTTAGATGGTAAAAAATGAAAAAAAAAAATCTCTAAAGAGTAATAGTGATATTTAAATTACTTTAGTAATTTCGAAGGATGTAAAAAAAATAATCAGATTAATTTTTTGATCTAATTAAAGAGTTGGATTGATCAAATATTTCATTCAATAATAAAAACTAGTCAGTTGATGCTTCACAACTATGATAATAATTATGCACAAAGAGAGAAAGTGTTAGATATTTACTTTTGAATGCACCTAATTTTTGAAGCTCTATATAAAGGATGAACAATTCTGAAATCTATATAAATTTATTAATAAAAATAATTTAATTATATATATGTACAATAAAAGTTGTTAGAATTATATGAGGCATGATTTGATTCTAGCTATTAAAGGAGAGCCACCTTGGCGGTCCTTCTTTACTCTTACCAAGTTGCAGTCCACGGGCACATGCTTTGCACTGCGCTCGCTCTGAAACTCAATCGCTCCAATGGAACGTGGATCGGATTCAAAAAGTGATGACACGAGAAGAATCCCCACTCACTTAATGTCTCACTTTCCACGGACAGCACAGTAAAAATTGCTCTCAAGTCCAATCCGTACAAAATAAACATAATTGTTTATTTTTTATTATTTTTAAAATTTGTTTAAGTTGGGATGGCACGAGAAAGATGCGAGACATCCGCCATCAACGCCGGCAAGCGCCACCGCTAAATGCCGAAATGGTGCAGTGCCCTCTGGCTCTGCTCTCTTGGCTGGCTAATAAATCCAAGGCTAATTAATATACATTTCGCTTTTCGCCCCCAAACCTTTAATCCTGGCATCCTAAATATATTAGATTTTGAATATTTTAATGTATAAATTTAATTAAAATTAATAAAATAATTAATATATCATCTTTATATAAATTAATTAATAAAATAAAAAAATTTAATTTAAAAAAATCAGAATTAGTTAATAAATTTGAGACTAAAATAAATATTTAGCACTCAAACTTTTACCTAATATTCGATTTGATTCTTAAATTTTCAATTGATACTATTTTTAATATATTATATTTCAAAAATAACTAAAATTAATAAAATAATTTATATGCTATTTTAATATAAATATATAAATTGATTGATGTAATTAAATATTAAAAATAACATTTTTTTAAAAAAAATATAAAAGAAATTAAATTATAGTAATCGAAAGGTTGAGAATTAAAATAAATTTTGAGTATAAGTTCCAGGACAAAAGGCATATTTTCGCTTGGATGCAAACGCAAAGTTCAAAATAGCACATAAATTTACTTTGCGTCCTGCCCTGGCACCAGCGAAGGACACGGGGGAAGATGCCCCTTCATCGCGATGGGATCTCGGCCCTCCAACAGATGCGATCATCACCGTCGAAAGGGCTTCTAGAAGCCATCTCCCTTCTCCGCAGTGTTTCCACGGTGTAGAGGAGCCACACGTTAACGTAAAGCCTGGACGGAGGAGGGGAGAGAGTCTGTCCAAAGGCAAAGACTTCCTTCCTTGCGTGCGTCCCACGCCCACAAAAAAGAATTCGAGCAACGCCATTCTAAAACCCAGAAAATGACCGTCAGACGTGGCATTCTACTATTGGTTTTTTATGTTGATCTTGTCCACTGATTCTCCGACGCGTCATCACTACGTGGTCAGTTGAACTCGTGGTGCTGCGTACAATCACGACTGTCCGTGTTAAGAATCTCCGATCCATGTCCCGCCGGACTATCTTAAACTTGGCTCGCCCGCTGGCACCGCTCGCTCGGAGCCACAAGCGCGTGAGTTGATCCTGGGAATGTTCTTTTCGGCCGGACGAATCTAGAGTCCCGCCGGACTATCTTACCGTGTCAATCTTCTTAATAAATCACGGCGAGCCAGGCTCCGATAGCTTCCTTTCGCTTCGTTGCTTAATCAGTGAGTTAATCTCCTTCCGGGTTTCCTTTTTCTCTCTTTACTCTGAGGGGAGATGGAGACGGCGGCGATGGTGTGGGCGGCGGCGGTGGTGGTGGCGGGGTTGATCTACTGGTTCGTGTGGGTGATGGGGGCGGCGGAGGTGAAGGGGAAGCGGGCGGTGGATCTGAAGATGGGATCGATCACGCGGGACAATGTCCAGGACAAGTACAAGCAGTACTGGTCCTTCTTCCGGCGCCCCAAGGAGACCGCCGAGGCCTCATCGGAGAAAGTCCCGGCCTTCGTCGACACCTTCTACAACCTGGTGACCGACATCTACGAGTGGGGATGGGGCCAGAGCTTCCACTTCTCCCCCTCCATCCCCGGCCGCTCCCACCGCGACGCCACCCGCCTCCACGAGGAGCGGGTCGTCGACCTCATCGGCGCCCGGCCCGGCCAACGCGTCCTCGACGTCGGCTGCGGCGTCGGCGGGCCCATGCGCGCCATCGCGGCCCGCTCCGGCGCGCACGTCGTCGGCATCACCATCAACGAGTACCAGGTCGGCCGCGCCCGCGCCCACAACAAGAAATCCGGCCTCGACGCCCTCTGCGAGGTCGTCTGCGGCAACTTCCTCCAGATGCCCTTCGCGGACGCCTCCTTCGACGCCGCCTACTCCATCGAGGCCACCTGCCACGCCCCGCGCCTCGAGGACGTCTACGCCGAGATCCACCGCGTCCTCAAGCCGGGGGCCTGTACGTCTCCTACGAGTGGGTCACCACCGCGCTCTACCGCGCCGACGATCCCGACCACGTTGAGACCATCCACGGGATCGAGCGGGGGGACGCCCTCCCAGGGCTCCGCGCGCACGACGAGATCGCCGACATCGCGCGGAATGTCGGCTTCGAGGTGCTCGACGAGAGCAACCTCGCGCGGCCCCCGGCGGGGCCGTGGTGGACGCGCCTCAAAATGGGCCGGATCGCCTACTGGCGGAACCACCTCCTGGTCTTGGCCCTCACCCTACTCCGGATCGCGCCAAAGGGCGTCGTCGAGGTCCACGAGATGCTCTACGAGACCGCGCGCCACCTCAGCCGCGGCGGCGAGACCGGTATCTTCACCCCCATGCACATGATCCTCTGCCGGAAGCCCCTAACCGCCCAGACGGAGGACGGGAACCCACGAAAATCCTCTTAGTCCCAACCCTAGTTTCATCCCTCCGATGCTGTTTACTTTCATTTCCTTTTTCTTATTCAACTCTCGGGGACTATCTATCTTGTGCTACCAGAAGAAGAACCGGAAGGGACTGGAATTTTCTTTCCTTTTTTTAATTTAATGTGTTAAATTTACTCTGGGCTGAGATTTGGAATGTTCTGTTATTCTCTCTCCATTTTTTTTGGGAAAATAATTAGAATTTCGAATTAGGATTCAGTGTTTCATTTTTTTATGGTGTTTATAATTATCATGGCTTTTAGATCCTATATTTGTGAAAAGAGGAAGGCTGGTGGGTGCCGGAGACGGTCGGTTGGCGCGGTTGTCGGCTTGCGTGGGTGAGGCACGTGAAGGGCAGGGCGATGACAGCCGGGGGTGTTGTCCGCTTCTTCTTCGTGGCGGTGGGTCAGGAAAATATCATCTTCGGAGTCATGCTCTGCTTTCAATTTTCAAAGGTGTGACGCTGTAAATCCCGAGGTTTCCTTGCCTTGTTAAGAAAGTTTTTGGCTTTTTAAAAATTATTTTGAATAAATATACTAAAAAATAGTTAAATTTTAAAAAAATTATAAATTTTTCAAAGTTAACTTTAGTTGTGTCTACAATTTTTATCTGTTTGAAATAAAAAATAAAAGAAGATATTTTTTAAAAAATATTTTTTTATTCTATAACTATAAGAAATAGTTTGAAATAAAGTTAATCAAAAGATAATTATGATTAATATAGTTAATTATGAATATTTTTAATTTATTTTAAAAAATATAGAAATAGCTTGTTATTTAAATAAGAGTAAAAAAAAGTTATCCTATATTTATCTTTTTTTGATATGATCAATGGGATAGCAAGAGATAGATAGGGGATAAATTTTATTCGTACACTTATTCATAGATAATATTTTTTCTATTAAACACTATCTTAGGAAATAAGTTCAGAGAATAATCCATAGTTAAACATGGGTATTCTCTCTGATTAAACTTTTTAGATCTATCCTCTTCAGCTATAACATTGGGATAAGGGGATAGCCAGGGGATATTCCTTCTTATTTTCATATCAATATAGCCTAAGAGTTGACTAATATAATTTATTTTTATTTTAAATTTTTCATTCGTTGGCAAGTGTCCTTGAATTTGTGTTTATTTACAACAGTAGTTGTTAATGTTACGTTAATGTTGTTTTCTTAACTATTGGTTGGTTATATATTCATATTTGTGACAGAGAATATACTGAATGGCTTGTATTATCGCCAATCATGAAAGAGTGTTCAATTGCCTTTTTTGGTGAGTCAAGAATTTTTCGAACTACAAAATATTTCTAGAACATAAGCTTCTTATGAAAATCCTTCGATGCAAATTAGTACTTTTAACAATAACTATAAACTTAAAAGGAAAGCTTGAGAGTTTAGAAAAAAAATGCTCTGTGTAAGCATATATGTAAGAATCATATCTAATCGAAAGTTTTTTTTACCCATTTTATTGAGTTAGTTGAGCCACGAATGTTATAGCACGTGTGGCAAGGCCTGAGTAGTTGTAATTGCAAAATTTGTTTTTTGCGTGGCATGTCAAGGTTGGCAAGATTTGTTAGATCGAGCAATCGTCGCTACATTGGCAGGGTTTGCCGGCCTTAGGTAGCTGCCTTTGTAGAGATTTTGGACTATAAAGGATCGTATAGGTAGCTGTAAGCAGTGGGGTCATGCAGATAAGCCTCACGAAGGATTTTACCAAGGTGACGACTTGAGGGCCTATTTGGGTGGCCGACTCGAGGGCCTATCTGGGTGGTCGATTCAAGATTCTACCCAAGTGGTCATGCCGAAATCCTACCCAGGTGGCCATGCCAGAGTCCTACCTAGTGGTCGACGCGAGGTCCTATCCGAATGACCGAGTGGAGTTCTACTCGGAAGGTCAACTGGATGTCCTACCCAGGTGGCTGACTCGTCGGATCGAAGTTCTACCCGGGTGGCAGATCGGAGAAGAGAAAGTCCAAAGAAACATTAGAAGGCTGCATATGATCAAAAGGTTGTCAGAAAGATTCTAGCAAGCAAATAGGAGCGCTTCTTCGAATCGATTCTCCTCTGGATTACCTTTGGAGGGCATACACTTGTGTGCCTCTTAGAGATTATTGGATTTAGCAATTCAGGTATTTTTTTAGTCATTTATTTTTTATTTTAGTTGATTTACTTATTAACTGCATAAAGGCGATCTTGAAAATTAGGATTTCTTGGTGATGTTTATTTTCAAAATGATTAAAAGTTTTGAAAAACATGCTTCCAAGCATCCCAAAATTCCTATCACCTAGGTGAGCATCGGTTTTTTTTTGTTTGCCACTTTTCTAACCCTCCTGTCCTTTGAAGGCATGAGGTTTTTTGTTGATCAGTTGAAGGGGGTTGGCAGAAAAAGAAAAGAGATGGCCGACGATGTAGGAAGGCCAGAGACGAGGAGGCCCCGCACTCAAGCCTTGCATCGCCTCAGTCTCAATGCTCGGGGCCCGTGAGGAGGCGGCCCCATCTGAGGTGGCCTCAGTGGAAGTGGCCCCAACTGAAGTGAGTCCAGCAAAAGTGGCCCCAATCGAAGTGGCTTTAGCTGAAGAGGCTTCAGCAACGGCGAAGCCGAGGGTGAGGGAAGTCCCTCCGCAAACTAGAGGCGATGGGGCGGCGACGATTCTCACACCCGAGGCAGCGGGGGCCTCTAGGTTGGCAGTAGCACCTCCACCCGCTGGTGACTCTGCAGGCTCAAAGGTGCCCTCCATGATGATTTCGGTGCCCCACAATGGCCGACTGACGGAGCGCCTATTGGAGCGTGTCTCCTCCTACAGGACCGGGAGGAGATCCGTCAGCAGGGCATGGAGGAGGTCCTGGGCGACCTCTACACCTCAATTCTCCGAGTAAGTAACCTCTGATTCATAACTCTGAGTTGTTTTTCTATAATTTGTCATGCTGACACACTTCCTTGTTGTGCAGGTAGTAGACGACATCTTTACAATGTGGAACGCATGCCTTCGAACAGCCGCATCTTATGGCATTGCCCGAAGGAAGGCCGTTGCTGCCCAGGCTTAGGCCGATAGCACAGCCTTGGAGCTGGCCTCCATTAGGCTGTGAGGCGCGCTAAGTGGAGAGCTTCGAGTCGCCATGGAAGCGAGCGGGGCTAAAGGCCCGGCTCGTGGAGGCGGAGGAGAGGCCCTAGTCGAGGTTGAGAGTTTGGCGACCGCTGAGGTGAAGTGGGTTGAAGCCTAGGCAGGTTGACAGAGCTCGTGTTCTAGCTGGAGGGGGCTAAATTGAGTAGAGAAGCGGTGGATGCACGAGCCATGGATGCCGATGCCAGAGTGGAGGCCACGAGGCCAAGCACAGGCGGCAACCGAGGAGGCCTCCCGAGCTAAGGCTGAGGCCACTAGGGCCGTGGAAGCCTATAAGGACTCCGCCGACTTTAGTGATGAGGTCGCAGAGGCGACCTATGACGCATTTCTTAAAAGGTTTGAGGAATGCAAGAATAAAATCTTCTAGGTTTTCCATATCACCAACTTGGACCACATCACTACCGAAGACCTTGAGGAGTTAGCGGAGGAGCCTATGGATGCCATAGCCAAAGAGGTCGAAGACTATGATGATGTGGTTGATGCCGAAGGGATCGGTGGCCATTCACCTACAGAGGCGGCGACGGAGGCAACCACACGATGGAGCCCGCTGAGGATTGAAACCATTCCCCTTGCACTTTTCCTTTGTATTTTTTATTTTGAACTTTTCTTGTAATCTGACTTCAGTCAGCTCCTTCTTATATAACTCATGCTTATACTTTAATAAAAAAAATTCTAAGTACTTTGTACATTTTTTTCTTCTGCTTTGGTCTCTTGAACACTTAGCGTTGTGTTCGTACGTTGGCTTCAGCCTCTACTCCTTCCCATGGAAATGCTCCTTTTTTTGCGCATTGCTTCCAGCAGCTTTCACTTGCCTTGCACATGTTCACGAATGCTGCAACACAACCTTGAGACTGTGCACTTGCTCACTTAAAGATCTTTAGGTAAGGTTGGAGGCATAGTGGCTATGATTTGGCTGTTTGAGAGTGGCCTACCACCACCTTTCTATTCAAAGGAAAGGGATAGCCCTCAGTCGGCAGGGGCTGACGGGTTTTCCTTAGCCTGCTGAGGATGGCTTGTTATCTCCTCCCACTTAGAGTCAAGGAGCAATTGTCCATCACTTGTGAACTGACTTGAGATCTTACCGGGGTGGTTGCTAGAGTCCTACACAGGTGGCTTTTGGAGTCCTACTTGGTGGCTTGCTGGAGTCCTACCTGGATGGCTGCTAGAGTCCTCCTTGAGTGGCTGCTGGAGTCCTACCCTGGCAGCTTGCTAGAGTCCTACCCAGGTTGCTTGCTAGAGACCCTACCCGAGGGCTGTTGGAGTCCTACTCAGTTGGCTGCTGGAGATCCTACTCAGAAGCTGCTGGAGTGCTACCCAAGTGGCTCCTGGAGTCCCTACCCGGGGGCTGCTGAGTCCTACTCGGGTGGCTTGATGTTGTCCTACCTAGGTGGCTTGATGGAGACCCTACTCGGGGGCTGCTGGAGTTCTACCTGGGTGGCATCGAAGTCAAGAAGTGATTTCCGATGACTGTGAGCCGAAAGGTTGACGTCTTCCAACTGTGAGTCGACTGGACTCATCCGATGCAAGGTTGAGGAGTGGTCGTCTAACCTGAAAGGTCGACATCTCCGAACTGTGAGCTGACTGGACTCATCTGACACAAAGTTGGGAAGTGAATGTCCAACGAGACTATGAGCCAAAAGATCAACGTCTCCTAACTGTGAGCCAACTAGACTCATCTAACACAAAGTCGGGAACCGTCGTTGTTCAGTTACTATGAGCCAGGTGGTCAACATCTTCCAACCCTGGAGTCGTCCGACGTAGAGTCAAGAAATTGCCATCCGTCGACTGTGAGTCAGAAGGTCAACATCTCTCAACTGTGAGCCAACTAGAGTCGTCTGACGTAGAGCCAAGAAGCTAATCTTCATTCCGCAAGAAGGCTGGATGATTAAGCAGCATGCTTGGAGCCCTTTTATTCCCATCAAATGGATCCTTACACATCACTGGTAATACATGCAAAGGTTTTTTTGCATTCCATGTACGAGGGATTGGCTTTCCATCGAGTCCTTCGATCCGATATGCTCCTCTGTGAAGTATTTCGATGATTCGATAACGTCTTTCCCAATTTGGGGTTAGCTTTCCTCCTATTGGTTTGAAAACCTCGGCACGCCTTAGGACAAGGTCTCCGAGGCGAAAGGTCTTTGGATGCATGCATGCGTTACAGTACTTTGTGGCTCGTTAGCAAAATGCTGCCATCCTGAGCCGCGCTTGGTTGCATGCCTTACCGATGAGGTCGAGGTTGGCCCTCAGCTATGTAAGGTTATCTTCTTCGTTGTATAATTCTACCTACGAACTTGGGAGGCCAATCTCGACCAGGATGACTGCTTTTGATTCGAAGACGAGGCTAAACAGAGTCTCTCCAATAGGCATCCTCGGAGTTGTATGGTAAGCTCACAACACACTTGGGAGCTCCTATACCCATCTACCTATGAACTCATCTAGCTAGATTCGAAGGCCATGGAGGATGATTTGGTTTATTACCTTGGCTTCTTCGTTAGTCTTCGGATGACTGACAGAGGTGAATCGATAGTGGATGCTCAGCTCGGTGCAAAATTCCTTGAAGGTTTTGTTGTCAAATTGCTGGCCATTGTCGATGATGATGATGTGGGGTAATCTGAAGTAATAGATTATGGACTTTCAAAAGAAAGACTTCACCTTGCTCTCGGTGATACATGCCAGCACCTCCACTTTGACCCATTTGGTGCAGGAGTCAATGATGATGAATACGAACCTCCATTGGCCCAATGCCAGGAAAAATGGCCCAATGATGTTCATTCTCCACTGAGCGAAAGGCCACTGGGATGAGAGCGGGCTTAGCTAGGAAGCAGGCTACCGTTGGATGTATGCATTTCGTTGGCAACTGTCGCACTTCTCAACCAACTCAGTCATGTCTTCTCATATGGTAAGCCAGTAGTACCCCTGGCGGAGTGCCTTGTATGCCAGCGATCTATCCCCTAGGTAGTTTTCATAGGTACCCTCATGGATATCCTAGAGGACATAGTCGGTGTTTGTTGGGCCTATGCACTTGAGCAGGGGATAGGAGAATAACCTTCTATATTGCCGTTCGTTCTTTACCATGAATTTGGAAGCTCTTCATTTGAATAGCTGGCTTCTTCAAGATCATCGAAGAGAGTGCCATCAGTGAGGTAGCGAACGTATGCATCCATCCACATCGGCTTCTGTGTGACTCGCAAGCCTTCTCCACGACATCGATGCTCAGAGCTTCCAGATGCTCGATGTAGGTCCTCTCTAGGGCATTGTCAGCTAATGTGGCTAGCCAAGATAGGGCATCAGCTCTGGCATTTTTCCTCTAGGGATGTAACTGATAGAGAAGTAGGCTAGAGTAGAGGTCTATGATTGGGCCTTATCTAAGTACCGAGACATGATGGGTCTCGGGCTTCATACTCTCTGATGATTTGTCCGAAGACCAACTGGGAGTCAATGAAAGCTCTAAGGCACTTTACTCTGAGCTCCCACGCAGGCCTTATTTTTGCTAGCATGGCTTCATAGTCGGTTTGGTTTTTAGTGGCCTTGAAGAGGAATTGGAGGCGTAATCTGCTATGATCCCTCTGGGCTTGCAAGGATTAATCCTGCCCCAATCCCCTGGGAGTTGAGGCACCATCAACGTGAAGGATCCAGGTTTCCTCCATCTCCTGTAGTTCAGCAGTCGGGCCCATTGGAGGGGGTTCCTCTGGCTAGCTCTCGATCCAGGTGCACTCAATCATGAAGTCCGCTAAAACTTAGGACTTCATGGCTGACCTCGATCGATAGGAGATATCAAACTCTCCTAATTTGATAGCCCACTTGGCCAGCTGTCTGGAGGTATCCGAATGGATCAATATGGCCTTTAGGGGTTGGTCCATGAGCACCACGATTGTGTGAGCTTGAAAGTAAGGCCTGATATGCTGAGTAGAGACCATTAGCATGAAAATATTTTTTTGATTTTGGAATATCTAGTCTCCGTGTTGTAAAGCACCTTGCTGGTGTAGTAGATCGGCCTTTGTGTTCCATCGGAATCGACTTGGACGAGCACAGAGCTGATCGCCTCCGGGGAGGTGGCGAGGTAAAGGAAGAGATCCTTCCTTTCCTTCAATTTGAATAGTAGAGGAGAGGAAGATAGGAACTCCTTTAGCTCCTAGAAGGCTTTCTGGCACTTTTTTGTTCATTCAAAGCCGTTCACCTTATGCATAGCCTTGAAGAAGGGCATGCATCTTCGACAGACCTTGACAAGAATCGACTTAAGGCAGCCACTCTTTCAGTGAGCCGCTACACCTTCTTATTGGCAGGTTACCTCATATCAAGGATGACCTAAATCTTCTCGGGGTTCGCCTCAATCCCCCATTGGATTACCATGAAACCCAGAACCACGGTGACTCCGATTGCGTACTTACAGAGGTTTAGCTTTATTTGATAGCGACAGAGGTTATTGATAGTCTTCTTCAAGTCGGTGATAAGGTCGATGGTGCATATGCTCTTTGTCAGCATATAATCCACATACACCTTCATGTTCCGTCCAATCTTATCTTCGAATACTTTATTCATCAGTCTTTGGTAGGTGATCCCTACATTCTTCAAATTAAAGGGCATTACCTTGTAGCAATAGATGTCTTTCTCAATCACGAAGGAAGTATTCTCCTCGTCCTTTGGGTCCATCCGAATTTGGTTGTAACCCGAGAAGCCATCAATGAAGCTGAAAAGCTCATGGCCGAATGTGGCGTCAACCAACTAGTCGATCCTAGGCAGTAAAAAGATGTCCTTTGGGCATGCCTTGTTCCGGTCGGTGTAGTCGATGCATATCTTCTAATTTTTGTTTGCTTTGCGGATCATCATCATATTGGCTAGCCAATTCAAGTAATATACTTTTCGAATATGGCTAAAGGTGAGTAGCTTACTGACTTCCTCATCGATGGCCTTCTGATGGAGCCACACCCAATCATCTCGTGTGAAAATATTTTGAAAAACAGAAAATGTTTTACTTATCTAAACAAATGATTACATAAGATACTGGAAGAAAAAGCGAATTGTTTGTGATGTGTTTGATTTGGCTTCATGACAACATAACGGTAAAATTGACTGATATCATAGAGTCAACCTATCCACTATCTTGATGGAAAAAATTTTAATACAAAATTTAAAAAATAATTTATTCGTTGCCTCATGATTCAAGGAATGGCAATTATCATATAGAATTATGTATTGAATGACTTCTTTTTTAAAAAAAGGCCTTAGCTCCTTATGCTATTCTTTAATAGTTGAATTAAAAGGTACTTTGTCATTTGAGTTAATGTAGTTAGTATATTTCCTTCATTGGCATACCGAGACTATATTTAGACATCAACGGATATAATGATTATATTTAGGCATCAATTGATTTGCACCATGTATGGAAAGCGATGAGTTAAAGCATTCATTTATACCACCAAAGGATCAAGATTGAGTTAAAAGCACCCATCTATACCAGCCAAGGATCGAGATCAAGTGGATCAAGAGATGAGTAACATCCAAACAAGCATAAGCCGTGTTCAAGTTAGTTATCAAAATTTCATAAAAGATATATCCTAATTCGAAAACACTTCTAACTTAGGCATTGACTGTTATTTAAGAATAATTCAACGTTCTTTTTCAGCACCTTGAGTTGCTTACGAATTTAGTGCAGAATTTGATTCTCCAAGAGATTAATTTTGAAGATCGACAAAAAAAACAACGAAAGAGCTCACTAAGTAGTCGATATTGATCAACCTTAGCACAAGCTCTATGATCATCTATGAAGCCCTAAGATCAAAGAATTGAAAGCATGCATTCTAGCTAACTTGGGAAGGAGCCTCAAAATCAATTATCTAGTTCAGAAATATATCATAATTTTATATATTATAATATTTTATATAATATAATATAATAATCAATATGTTATAATTTTATAATGAAATATTATATCGTATTAGTTTCTTATTTTTATAATATAGTGTAAATAATTTTCATATATAATTTTGTATTATGATAAATAATACTATAATTTAATTATGAATATAATATGAAATAATATTAAAGTATTATGGTAATTGTAAAATATATCAAGGGTGCTTTTAGTATCAGATGGTCAACGATTTTGGATTTTCATGGAATACCTAATGAGTTAATTACAAATACTTGAGATCTTTCGTCATTACAATATAGCATGTTAAATATGATGATTTTAAATCATTTGAATTAAATTATCTCGGAATAAGATTCACTAGTAATTTAAGCCATCCTAACAATCTCACTTAAGTTTCTCTAACGCTTCAAAGAAACTTTGATGTGAGTCCGTTCGTCATTTTTGGAGTTTTTATTTAATATGGTAGTGTGGTTTGCATGTGTTATTTTTAATAAAAATAAAATTTATATAAATAAAAATAAATTTGAAAAGAATGATTTTAATATTGTTCTGGTGGGTAACTTGCGTAAGGATCTGCGAGATGAGGTGAGAAAATATTCTACAATAGAAAAATACGATAGAGAAAACGATGGCATTGATATTAGCACACTAGCTTTATATAGAAGTTTTTTTTTTTCGTTGTATTATATATAAGAAAAATGCTTGAGATTGCTGGTCACATCCAATTATATGGTGAACGGAATTTTTCTTTTATCAATCAAAGATAAAGTTAGGACTAAGATGAATCCTATTCTTGTGATGACATTTCAAAGGAGACATTGTCTAACACCCCTCCATTAAAACGTAATCGATGCATTAGTTTTGTCATGGTTCTTTATATATATGAGGATAACAATGTAAATTACTTACCATATTAAAAAATCCTTGGCCAACAAAAAAAATCATGTAGAGGTCAGACAATTTAATCCAATCACTTAGCAAGTAAACTTATTTTAAAATCAGATTCTAATAAAAATTTCTATAGATTATTGATTCATGATTCATTCAAATTACCCATTATAATTTTTCATATATTATTTTGCCACTAAATTTATTTATGTTTTCCAGGCCAATAGAATAGTAAGAAGATGATAATATAAAAATAAATAGAAATCTAATTTAGAGATTTTATGTTGCAACTTTGCTGCAGTCCAATAAATAGATTATCTTTTTTTCCATCTATATTATATTCTAACTTTTTAATCAAAGAATTATTTGATTACCTAAGAGTAAGTAGGTTGCCCTATCATAATAGATGAGTTGTAGTTAGAATTGTTGAGTTATTTGGCTACTTATTTTCTAGGCTATAGTTGAGTTGCAAAAAGGAAATGATTAAAACTGATCATACTTGTTAGATAATGGCAACGTAATAAGCTACTCTCCTACTCAGTATAGTTTTCTTTTTTTAAAAAAGATAATAGTTTAAATAATATAATAAAATATATTTTTTAACTACTTGATGCATTATAGGCTAGAATCATTAAATAAAATGATTTTTGATGTATATATAATTTAAAGATACTCATGTACTTGGGAAAAGGCTTAGATGAGTTGAGTTGAGTTGAGTTGAGTATATAATTTAAAGATAGTAGATTATATTTAATGAATTAAATTATCAATGTTAGGCCTTAATCTAAATCATGACTTAGAATGGATTTGAATAGAAATCCATTTCACTATATCCATATATATATATATATATATATATACACACATATATACAAATACACACACATATATAAATATACATGCACATGCATACCATATGTATGTATGTTTGTTTGTATGTATATACATAAATGCATATATTAGCTTTTTAAAAGGAGTCAATGATTCAAAATCAATGATACAACTAAATTGAAAACCTAAAACATTAAATATGATCTATACTATAAAAAAATATTTAGAATCCAAAATTTATGTATTTTGATGGTCTCTAATACATATTATTTTTACAATATGATACCATATTTTGTTATGATCTTATAATCAAAACCCACTAAATTCAATTCAATCCATGTTTTACCATGGCCTCCCATTCAACGAGGCCGGGCTGATATAACAGTGTGCGCATGCATCGTATGCCAATCATCATGAGTGATGCGCTGGTACGCTTGTTTTGCATCGTGCACAAAGTCTCAAAACTTTTTTGATATATATTTAAGGCTATCCCAAACCTGGAGCTGGCTCTAAGCCAACTTTCATGCATACGCATGCATCGTACACCAATCATCGTGAGCAATGCGCTGGTGTGCTTGTTAATTTTGCATCGCGCACGAAGCCTCAAAACTTTTTGATATATTTAAGGCTACCCCAAACCTGGAGCTGGTTCTAAGCCAACTTTCATGCGTACGTATGCATCGTACGCCAATCATCGTGAGCGATGCGCTGGTGCGCTTGTTTTGCATCACGCACAAAGCCTCAAAACTTTTTTGATATATATTTAAGGCTATCCTAAACCTGAAGGTGGGTTCTAAGCCAACTTTGGATTGATGTAGGCTTGGTTATGTTGTCATCCATTCTCTATTGGGCGCATTGACATGCTATCTGAACCAAAGTTATCAATTTCGTTTCGGATTACGTTTCGTTTTAGCTTATGAAATGAAATATTTCGGTATCGAACCATTTCGGCGCTTCGTTTTGATATATATATATATATATATATATATATATATATATAATAAAAAGTTTATTCATAATTCATATTCTTCATAAACAATAATAACAACATAAAAATAAAGATAAAGATGAAAATTATATTCACAATTCATAGTTTTCATCATCAACAACAACAACATACTTTGAAAGCTGAATAAGTTATATAATTGGACTTTGCTATAAGGAAATTAATCTTGTGGCATCAATTCATTCTACATTATTAAGAAGTCTAGTGGAAAACTAATGATAATTTAAGTCAATCTCGTTGATAACTTAGGATTCATACAAGTAGCTGATTTTACTGGCAGGATGCCAAGCCTCCTAAGCCAAAATGCACACTACAAAAAAATCCAAGGGACCTATCTACACAAAACCCCAAGACCAACAGAGAGAAACAAGCATACACATACAACGATAATAGTGCTAAGAAAGCACAATATTTGCAAGAAAAATATGTAAAATAAAACATTGCAGGTAATCATCAATTAACTAATTTAATATTATGTTAAATTGATGAGAAAGAAGGGAAAACTGAAAAGAACAAAAAATTACTATAAATTACTACCAACCTAATAAAAATATCAATTCAAAAAAAAATTAGAATTAAAAATAGAAAATCTAATGAAAAAGAGAGAGAAAAGAACCTAATCTTGAATCTTCAATCTTGTTAGATATTTTTTTTGAATGCTATCAAATATTTGATGCTATAATTTAGAAAAAAAAAAGTGAGAGAGATGATAAGAAAAGAGATTGAAAGGTGCCGCTGAAAGAAAGATAATGAGATACATGTAGGTTTCATATTTTTTTGGTATTATATATATGTTTTTTAAAATGGCTTTGAAAGTTTAAAGAATTCATAAATTAGTTTTCGAAACATATTTTGTCGAAATGATCAAAATATGCTGAAACAGTCGAAATATGTCAAAACAATCGAAAATTTTTTGAAGCGAAATGCAGGCTCATCATTTCGAATAAGCCATCGAAATGAAATATTTTGAAACAATCAAAATGATACGAAATTAATAACCTTGAACACCTCAACCTTCTGTAGTTTTCCTACAGAGAAAATGACAGGAAACGCTACCACATTGTCCTTTCAGCTGCATTACAAGGTGGCGTCGCCTCAACTTTTTTAGCTACCTCAACTTCTGCTTGTCAGTTTGCCAATTACTGACAAGGCTCACCTCTGCATGGCTACGGAGATGATATCCCAAGGTTTTTCTCACCTAACTAGCTAATGCTAAAGCCAGGTTGGTGTAGGTTTGCTTGTGCCAATAACTGGCAAACAAAATGGTGGATTCTCCAGGAGACCGTATCCTTCAAACTTCTTCGTCCAGACCACTCCATGGATGGATAAAAAAAATATTTCATCTCATAAGAAGGGATAATGCATTAGCCTTCTGAGCTCCAAGTCTACCTACCACCTTTGAATCACAAAGTCTATTGTTTTAACTTGCCCTATTGCATTGGATTAATTGAGAAGTATATAAGGTTTGGAATGTATCCATGCTCCATATGGGCAATTTAGTGTGCTGAAAAAGTGTGGAGCCAGTTGTCCCACCTTTGGATTGGGCTTATCAAGCTAATGCCCAATCATCAATCTAGCATCATTGAGCCACTCTAATGCACTTCAATCTTGTACAGACTTGTCAAAAAGGACTCGCCTTCTTGTTCAAAAGTCTGGCATTCAGACACAACTCTTTTAGAGCTTATCTGTATGCACAAAATTTTGAAGACATCAAAATTTTTACAGAAAAATCTTTACTGAAAAAAAAAAGAAAGAAAAAATCCCAAGGTTGCCAGTTAGTCACACAGAAAATTCCTTGGCTAGCACAGATTACAGTCATGTGGTGATTCTTGATTCATATTTATCTCCCCAACTTCCATATGTTAGCCATATATATTTGATTTTTTTGAATTATTATAATGTATAAAATAATCCTAAAGAGGATGGTACTAGGTCCAGAAGTATTTAAGCTTTTAAATCTTAATCCAAATCCAATATCATATATATGCCTATATCCCTCAGTCAAAATGGGTCTATTTTTTATAAGCTTATATTTGGTTCTAAATTTGGATAAGCTTTAAAAAATCAAGCTCGACCCAGCTTCATCATCAAAAAGGCTTTTAAATTTTTCAGAACTAAGCTTAAACCAGCTTTATAGACCTTCTAACCATGCCCACCCCTATTGTCTATAATTATTGCATGATATGATCAAATATATCCAACCATCTCATGAAGCTATAGGACTTGCTTGGCAGCCATCATTTAATATAGACCTCTCTCCCCTTCAACCTCCAAGCAACAAGGATCCAAAATCTAGGCAGCATGCATGAAAATTTAGCATCAATCCTTACATCAAGATTCAACATTAATTTATAAGCTAAAAAGCTAACCTGAAGTACCCTTGCAAGAGGAGCTCTTCTCAAAATATACAATTGAGTGGATTTTTATTTTGTAAAGAAGTTGGAGTGCACTCCAAGCCAAGTCCCATTGTCCCAACGTACAAGCAATGACCAATCTCTCTATTGTACCATCACTATCCTACCCTTTAAGTGGTGAGGCTCAGCGGGAGAAAGTAGCCTACGGATGCGCCACCAAAGAGAAAAGAATTCCCCCACCGTTCATCTGAATGTCCCTGCCGGCCTCTGTCCACGAATCAATTCCCCTAAGCAATAGAAAAGGAGCAACGCTCCACTCCTTTCTTAAAAGCAATGTCTTCTTGTGTCCTTACGTGCTATTTTCTTTCTTATTTATTAGGACCAGCTTCCAGTGCTCCTCCTCAGTGTCTCTCACCTTCCTTTCACGCAATTCTGAAGTGGTGACTCAAAGAAAGAGAAAGAGAGAGACAGAGAGAGAGAGAGATGAAGGATCTTGGAGAGCTGGGTCACTTGTTTGCATGTGCCTTCCTCTTCTACTTCTCCTCTTTCATGGTGATTCCATCCATCATTGACATCACCATGGAGGCTCTCTGCCCCGGTAGGGATGAGTGCTCGCTTGCAATCTATCTCAGTGGCCTCAATCAAGTGGTAAACTTTTGCTTTCTTGGCTCTAATATTCCTCCAAGTTGATTCTTTTTTACTCTGTTCTCCAAAACCATTGCAGGATGGTATCACAGTTATGATCAAACTTAAGAAAACAGTAGAATTAGGTCTCTAGCATGCAGCGTAAATATTAGCTACAATGACAGCATATAGGACAGAAAACGGGGAGGACAACATTAATATGTGTATTTTAATTTCATATAATACTATCTACCATGTAATCAGAATAGTTACTGTTTTGGTGTTACCTATGAATTCAATATTTAATTACCTCGAAAAGTATTTTAATATTCAATTTTTTTTTCAGAAAAATAATATGTAAATCATTGGTGGTCTTAGTCACCTTGAAATAAAAAAAACAAGGCCCTTCTATAAAATACAATTAGAGGCATTAAATTTGCGTTCTACAAGCAATTGTCAACCTCTAAGAATATTCACTGTATTTGAAAAATATGTCAACAGATACTCTTCGAGCTCCTCTCAACTTGAAAGGAAGCTACATGGATGGTAATGAATATAAGATTAAATTCAGTGAATTTTAGCTGGATTTTCCCTTACCTTCATTACAAAAGGAAGGATAAATAAATAAAATGATGAAATAACTTTACCTTCCATGCCCACATTCTAGAATAATCACCAATCTGCTGTCATCTAATCCCCACCAATGTCTGAATCCAGATATTTGGATTGGGTGTCTTTTTCTGAAGTGGATACCCACTGCTTATGTTGCAATTGAGATGGAGAAAGGTAGGTCTCTGTTTGGGATCAGGCCTACTGAAAGAATGGTAGGAGAGCAAAGGAACCAGTCACCCAGCTTTTTTTGGTCCAGTTTACTCTTGTTCACAAGTTGATCTGATTCAGTGTACTCAAAGTCTAAGCTTTAGCATTTTAAGCATCAAAGGTGATGACTTCAAGACCTTCGAAAACGTTCGATTGACTATATGACATGGTTAAGCTTTCATAAACAACTTTTTGTAGACAAGGACTGGAACAATGTTATAATGTTGAAACAAACACTCAAGTGGCTTTAAAAGCCTCCCCTCAACAAGTCTTGTTCATATATATTTACACAATAGAATTGTCTCATTGTAACAATCACTGTGTAATGGGAATAGTGAACTTACATTTCAACTAGTCAATATAAGAAAATAATATATTTCAAATAATAGCATTATTTTTTTTATTGTCCAATATTTACTGTTATAATAACTACTAATATGATCAAATAACAGCATTATTTAATCTTTTATTTTTTAAAAAAAAAAGCAGGAGGGCAACATGCCCACCTGAATTTTATTGAGATAATGAAAGCATTATTGACAAAGAGATCAAAAATATAAAGAAACAAAACAGAGTTGGAGGAGAAAGTTAGGAAGATACCTTAATAGTTCCAATGGAAAGCCTGTGAATTCTCAGAAGAGTAGTTTGAATGTTTCTAAGACTCCAGCCAGTCCAAAGGAAGTCAAGGGAGTTGTTGTCTGCCATACCTGGGAAGAGTAGTTGCAGTGGAGGAAAAGATGGTCCCTGGTTTTAGGATTGGAATGGCAAAGGATGGAGTTTTGACTTTTGAGGCACTGGCCAGCCTCTTTTCATAAGGTTTTAGGCTATTGACTAATTTGTCCTTGATGAGAGTCCAGGTGAACATGATGATTTTGGGTGGAATGAGAGGTTTTCATACCTTTCTTGTCCATGAATAGCTTCTTCCAGCCTTGTTGAGGAAGTTCTAACATGACTTTGCTATGAAAGAGTGGTCAGGCATCAACCTCCACAGTATTTGCTCCATTGCACTACTAGATAGTTGGATTTGGATATGATGAAGTTATGGTGTCTACTTGATGGAGATCTTGCTTGTTTGTTTGCCTTGCTTGTGAAGAGAAAAATTGGAGTCAGTGACCATCCCTGATGAACCTATGAACAGAGATGTTGTTTATTCCTTGACACTTGGAATGTAAGCTGGGAAGGAGCACTGGAGGATAGCCAGTAGAACTTAATAACCACATTACATAGTGAATTAGGCAGATAGCAGCTATTATTTCTTTTATAAAAATAAATAATGGCTTTAATTATGGGTAGATATTGTTGCTGGGTTCTTAAGAATGACAACGGGATATGCTGGAACTGATTTTTACCTACTCCATATCTTTCTGATACTCCATGCCAGTTCCATGAGGAATAGTACCCTATGGTCCTTTCCCTACTTTTTTTTTCTTTTTCTAATGAAAGTAAAAGAAGTATGCTAACCCTATTGTCCCATTAGTCTACTAAGGTGAAAGTATATATATGCAAAGATTTTTTCAAAATTCATTTTGAACTGATCAAAACTTAAATACCGCAATCTGCTTAGAGCTAGTCCTCATCTAAGCCTTTTCCCAACTACATAGGGTTGGCTACATAAATCTGCTTCCTCCACTTTACTCTATTCAGGACTAAGTTGATACCGTCCTAGCCCTTCGCATAGTTTAATTTAGTAGATTTATGTTTTAGAAGATCTGACAGAGTTTTACACTGGTTGTCAGCTACTTAACGTAATCCTCCTTCTTTATCCAGGCTTGAAATTAGCCTTAGTGAAGTTACGTCATCCTTAGATGTTCTATGCATTCTTTATATGGTTTTCATCCATACTCTTCGCTTAGTAGGAAACAAAAATATACACACACATCCTACTAAAGAAACACTTTAAGTGCAATTTGATATTCTTGTATGTAGAAATTATGTGATAAACCAAAGTGCAAACATTGTATTTTTGAGTTATAAACGTAATATGAAAGTAAATATTCAAAAGCTTACTATATTTTTCAAACATATGTTTTGGATTTTTTTAAAAAAAAATTAAGCAATTACTGAATTTTAGCTCATGTACTTTACCATATGTTCTCTTAAAAAATGTTAACCATATTCCCTCCCCCTCCCCCAACACACACACGAACAAATAAAACAAAATGATTTAACTCATCACAACAAAAAAAACACATTCCAAACCTTTCTAGTATGAGACTTAATCAGAGAGGTCTAGTGTCCAATTGCATGTCATTCATGATTTATAAAATGGCTTATCATCGAGTAGATCATATGCTTCGCATTGCATACCATCTATATATATTGTGCAAGTTATCATGGACTATCACACAAATTATAGGTAGCTCAAGGTTTCATGCTAGACCTCTCTCCTCCCAAGTTGAAGAGCATTCAAACTTTTTGATAGATAGCATTGCTAAAGTATCACCAAATCCCCTGAACAACTTTGGAACATCAAAAATTGCATTTTAAGAGAAGGGTTTATTTGTGAGGTGGGTGTTAATCATTGAAAAGTATCAATCCGCATGTAGATTTTAGGCATAGTTAAATAGAGGGAATGCTCAGTGAGAAGACAAAAGACTTGCTAGTATGGGATGAATCATGGCCTGAAGATTTCCAAAAATATCAATGATTGAAAGTGATAAGAGAGAAAAAATCTTCTTTATCCGTAATTTAAAAGCGGCTCAATTTAGATGAGGATGGCAGAGGAAGAATCTAATAATTTCTTTCCTATGCCTTTATTTTCATTCTCACCCCCCCACCCCCCTCATTTTTTTTTCATTCATGTTCGCAAATGCGTACATTCTTCGAACAGGGGAGGAAGAAGGTAATTTTACATATACTTTTTGATGCTTCTAAAAAATCATCCTACTAAGTTCTTTAAATCTAATCCAAAGGATTCGGATCTCAATTGAGCTAGTCTAACATGAGCACCTAATCAAAACCCGTTATGGATTAACCTTATATCCACTTGCACTTATCTTTTCCTTTTGAGCTTGGCTTGTGCCCTCTTGGAGATTTTTACACTCAGAGAAACTTTTATCAAAAGTTGACCCCCAGTCAAGCATATGATCCTTTACCAACCAGGGACACATGATGCTAAAGCATTGGAGGATAAATTTGATCATCCAACATAGCTTTAGATGCATGACTTTGAGATGAAAAAGATGTACCAGCGAGCTATGCATGGGGCCTCATCCACTATGTTCTTTTCCCCCTTTTTTTTTACATATTCTCTTTTGCTTGGGCATCCATGATGCTCTACTGTGCCATTAAGTCCACAATGAATGGCCACTGACCATTGAATTTCCAATCAAAAACCAGTTCCTGACCCTTTATTCGAGCGTAATTGCTGGGACCAAAGTGGATGGGGAAGTGGGAATGTTAAAACTTTAGTTGCCATGTTCTTTTACTAAAGGGAAAGGCATATGTGGTCATATTCCTACCAAATATGATTTATTATCAAAGTTCAAAAAGAGAGTACAAATGCTTGGTAGACAAAAGTGGCACCATAGAATGATAGGTTGCACATGGAATCACATGGTTATTTGTCCACCAAGCACTTCATACTTGTCCAAAAGCAACTTGGACTTTTAAGAGCGCAGATATAACAACCAAGGCTCCATTGAACTTTTGGTTTGTGGGGGATAATTTTCATAAGAAGTTCAGAACCCAAAACAATTTGAAAAAAAAAAAATCATAATCATGAAGGATATGGACAAAAGGCTTCGACAGTGTCAGAGCCAGCACCTCTCGTTGAAGGGAATTCTCAATTTTTTTTTTTTTTGTTTGAGATGAATTCCGTGAGAAGTTAAAAAATCTATCAAATTTCAATAAATTTTTCATATATATATAGAGAGAGAGAGAGAAATTTGAATACATTCGAATGTAGCCAAGCTTAAATTCGATTATCTTCTTCATTCCTTGATTTGCACCATTCATAAATTTTAATTATTAAAAAAAAGCAATGAATGACTTCAAAATTTGTATGAATTTAAAGATAAAAATATGACTGAATCCTATATTTAGCTAATATATATAATTAAACCTATTTATACTTGCCCAAGGTTATAGTTCAAATCTGATTGCTCTTTTATTTTTAAATATATGTAAATAATGAATTTTAAAAATAAAAAAATAAAGAAACTAAGATAGTTTCAAAATTCATAAAAATTTTAAAAAATAAAAAATTAAACTTAAATTTAATTATACACAAGTATAAGCAAGTATAACTATATATAGAAAGAGAGAGAGAGAGAGATTTGAGTACATTCGAATGTAGTCAAGCTTAAATTTGATTATCTTCTTCGTTCTTTGATTTATGCAATTCATGGATCTTAAAGATTAAAAAAAATAAATAATTTTAAAATTTATATGAATCTAAGAATAAAAATTTGACTGAATCCTATGTTTAGCTACATCAAGTTTATCTCTCTCTCTCTTTCTCTATATATATAATTGAACCTATTTATACTTGCCAAAGATTAAGTTGAGACTAGATTGCTCTTTTTATTTTTAAATATATGTAAATTATGAATTTTAAAAGTAAAAAAAAAAAAACTAAGGTAGCTTCAAAATTTATAAAAATTTTAAAAAAAAATAAAAAATTTAAATTTAAATTTAATATATATATATATATTTTAAACACTTTGTCATTTGTTTGCAAGCATGGTTTGTGCACCATGAGCTCATTTACGCTAGTGGATGGTCCTGTGAAGTTAGCTTTGCATCCCCGCCACAGCAACGGTAGCTGGCCTCTTCCTTCTGCCTTCGCCCTTCTTCTTTCTCATGAAACCTAACTATTAAAATCATGTGGACCCAATTATCAATGAGGCCTCTTTGGTCATTTTCTCCGCTTTCTTTCTTCAGGGCATTTGGTTTGGGCTGGGAGGTTGAATAGACCCATCCTGGAAGTTTGGGATAAACTTCAATATGAAATCATTTATTTATTATTTGAAATAGATCAGAATAAAATTTAATAGACTCTTGATCACTGCTGTAAAAGAGAACTATATATTAAAAATAACATTAAAAAATTTAGAAATAAATAGACCTTATCTTCATGCAAAACATATAGATAAGTCAACCTAATTATCGGTATTCTGATTTGGATAATATAATATATAATAAGTATGACATGATATGATGTGGAGAGAAATAATATAAGGCCAAAAAAATAAAAAACCCTTTTGATCGAGTAAACCTAAAATGTGGTGAAATTTTAGAAGACGATTTGTGCATGTAATTTTTTACATCATTTATACTGGGTTGTAATTGAGCCAAGCCGCTCACGAGCTGCTCTAAGCTCGGCTCGATAAAAGCTCATTCGTGTTTGGCTCATCATGTAAACGAGTTGAGCTTGAGCTTTGTTTTAGAACTTGTTTGATAAACGAGCTGAGCTTAAGCACGAAAGCAGATTCAATTAGGAGCTCACGAGAAAGCTCGATTAAGAGCTCGTAAGACGGTTCAATTAGGAGCTCACGAGCTGGCTCGATTAGGAGCTCATGAATAAGATGTCCTTTTATCTTCTCTGTCTTTTCATCTTCTCTGGCTACTTTTTGGGTTTAAGAATCAAGTTTTTTTTTTTTAATTCTCGAGCCGAGCTTTAAACGAGCTTAATTTGAGTTTAGCTTGAAACGAGCTCAATTCAAACTCGAGCTTGAAACGAGCTTTTTCTGAGTCGAGATTGTCGAGCTTTCTAATCATACCAAATGAGCGAGCTCGAGTCAAGCCCAAATTTTTGTAATCAAGCTCAAGCCGAGTTTGAACATAATTTTTTAAATTTAAACAAGCTTGAGCTCGAGCCCAAGTATTTGTTAACAAGTTGAGCTTGAGCACCGAAAAGCTCGGCTCGGCTCGGCTTGATTACAGCCCTATTTATACAATATCATAATTACTTGCGAAACTCCACATCTCTAATCTTAGCCACCACTTAGGCCAGTGGCCGCTCATCTCTGTATTGCTTAGGACTTATTTAATTGAATCAAATTAAGCTACTTATTTGCCTGATTAACAATTTCAGCAATCCATCCATTTGTTGCAGATCACTGGGTTGGGAACTCTCATGGTAACTCCTGTGATTGGCAATCTATCTGACAGATATGGCCGGAAAGCCTTGCTGACTCTTCCCATGACTACTGCCATTGTTCCCTTAGGTATGTATTCCAGTATTCTATTTAATCTAAGAAATAGTTGGCAGAACTAGTAGGAAAAAAAAAAAGTTTTGATTAATAATCCAGTCCTTCTATTGGAATGAATGCTTGAATACCTCATGCAAGTATTGAAATATTAGAAGCATCTCTGAACTGAACAATAACAAAAGGTAATTTGAATTTAGTGGCTAACTTTCCAGAGGCATAGCATCATCATACATTAAAATCATTTTTGCCACTTGAAATAATTTCCAATCATTTGAAAAATAAAAAAAAAACCCTTTAATATAGGTGATGAGCAATGCTAAACTAATGACCATCATCCAGACATAGTTTCTCAAAAAACCGAAGGAGAAAATGATGATTTAGAAAAATAATATAAAGATAGTTATAGAAAACTTGCCATGAAAATTTTATAAAGTGACAAATCATTATTTCTTCATATTTATGAGAACTATTTTAGTCCTAAATTTTTATTCAAAATTTATTTTGATATTTAAATTTTTACTTGTTAAAATTTAGTCTTTCGTAATTTAAGAACATTGCATTCACGAAATCTTTTAATATAAAATGAGTTAAAATTAATAAAATAATTAATATATTATTTTTATGCAAACATATGAATTAAATATCATTCTAAGATTCCATGTTTTCTTACATTAATCTTCATTGACTTTAATCTTGATGCCAACACAAAAGACAGAGAAAATGAGGTGTGGTAGTGCTCCAAGTGGACCTTTTGTTCATCTAGGTTCTAATCATAACGCATGGTACGGATGGATGCATCATCCATTGGCTGTTGTCATCTTATGTCCAAAAAGGACAAGGCAACATGGGAGCACTAGGCAAGCTGGAGATCTAAAGCAAAGATTCCACCATATGTCTCCTTCCCTTCTATTTCTTTGGCCTAGTGACAACTCCACTAAGCCAAAAAGTCTCACAACGATGGATTAAATAAAAAAGAAAAAAAAAACAAGTTGGCTCTATAGTTTATTATTGTACTTTCTTAAGCTTGGAAGATCATGAAGGTCATATATGCAAGCCATTTGTGCCACCTTTTTCTATTTCTTCTTGTTTTCATCTTTACTTCATGAGTGTTTAGATCATAATTTTAAATACTTAGTGATTGTCGCATGAGTGTATTTAGATCATAATTTCTTTGTTGAAATTTCTAGGCCTATAATGGATCCCACAAATTTAAATGCTTAGTGATTGTCACATGAGTGTATTTAGATCATAATTTCTTTGTTGACATTTCTAGGCCTATAATGGATCCCACTAGATGTTTGACCTTAAATTTGAATAATTTCAAAAGATATAGGCCATGATTTGCCCTGGTCATAGATAGGAGATCTCATCAAAGCATATCATAGGGCAAAAGTTTTGCCAATTTAAACTAACTTATTTAATAAACAGAATAAAATTTCATATCTCAATATGATATTTTTATTAAATAAATAATTTGATTGAACTACATAACTTAATAGTTAAACGGACTAAAAATCAAGCTAAACAAGTTAAATAGATTTAAGTGGGTTTTTAATAGTTAAATAAGTTCAAATTAAGTTAAGCCGGATTAAATAAAATAATTAGGCTTTAAACGGTTTAAATATACCTTAAATTTATTAAATAGGCTGATTCATGATCCGATTTAATTATTAAACAGAACAAAATGGATTAAATAGATCAGAAGTCTAAGTTGAACATGATGCATTTGATAAATGAGAATATTGGTAAGTTGGCTCGTTTTTATTTTAATCCTATTTATATCAAATAAAAAAATATTTAAACTAGATTAGTCATGGATCAATTATTATAAATAAAATAATTACAACCATTATTTTGCCTTCAATAATAATATTTAGAAATGGAATGATGACTTGCATGACAAATCTAGAACCTAACTTGGTGATCCAATCCAGCCCACTAATATATTTTTTCAGAATACATCCACCAATAAATTCTCAATGCAATACTGGTTGAGTTTGGGGGGAATGGGAACATGGCTAGAATTTGTGCTATCATTGCCTTAATACTCTTAGAAGGTAACTTCATGTAGCAGAGGTTACAAATGAAAGACAACATGCAAATAAGGCAAACAGCATTAAACAATGGAATTAATACAATTGGTAGATTCAAGTATAAATTTCTTTTACAAAGCTTGGCTTATAAATAAGTCAATCTCGAAGAATAATCAGTGCAAGCTTGAGCTTAAAGTTGATGACTTTCTGGTTCTAGCAGGAGGTTAGATCAAGCTTCAGAGCTTGAAGCCCAAACAATTAATACAAACAACCCAACCTTTGATGAGATGATAAACAAGTCAAACTTAGGTGTTATTTATGCCAATCACTAAAAAGATAGAGGTCAATACTATTTCAAAATAACTTCTGACATGACATGAAGTCATGATAAATAAAAGCCTAGAAGTTTTAAGTTTCAGATATATATATATTGTTAAAATAGTTTAATTTCATGGTCATGAAGTTGCATTTATCTTTGACAAATACTAAGAACCTTTCATCCTTTTAAAATGTGAATACTTGATATGAGAAAATCATGCAGTTTAGGAGCATTCATTTACATCCATCTCTATGGCTTTCACATTTGTTAACATAAAGCTTTTTACAAAGTATATATATATATATATATATATTGAGAGAAATCAAAGGGATAATTATTAAATCTAGACATTTTAAGTATAGTATCCAAAAATCAAACCCAAAACTTGCGGTTGATAAGTACTGGAGTGTGAGTATTAGAGAGAACTCTAGCTCATTGAAAATTAAAATTTATATTATTGAATATTTTTAATTTATTGAATCTCATTGTTTGCAGCTATATTGGCATATGATCGGTCAAGAACTTATTTTTACATTTACTACATCATCAAGATAATCACGGGCATGTTTTGTGAAGGCAGCATGCACTGTCTTTCACTTGCATATGTGGTATCTGCTCAACTCTTTCTCTTTTATGGGTTTGAATTTCTATATATTGAGATTAATATCTTGTATATATTTCTTCAAAATTTATTACTTGACCAGAGTATTTTTGAATTTTAACAAAATTTATCATTTAATAATTTAGTTCATTGGTAACCATAACTTTAATAAGTCAGTCTTAGTACTTTGATTTGAAGTTCATATCTTTCTAAATGAAGGCTTAATTTAAAACAAATATAAATGGCTTCTATATATATATATATACAAGTCAAATAAGAATTAACAAACTATGATTTTATTAGTCCTAGCCCCTTTGAATGTCACATTTATCAATACATTTAGACACTAGAATGTCAATTTTAGCAGGTAGTGAACCTGCATTGAATGAGATAAATTAACACCCAAAAAAGAATTTGGCATGATTTTCCTTGATGCTGGGTATATTTGAGCAACAATTAAAAGAAATTTTTAACATATTATTATATTGTTATATATTATACTAGTCAATAATATTATTATATCAAATTATATATTGCAATAATAAAATACTATTTTATGCTATATGTTGTTATTTAGATATTTAGATAAGATTAATACATAAATGTTAAAATACAGTTTCATGAATTATGTAATTAAAATATGGTCATATAAAATAATACATTTCCTCTAACATAATAGATATATCATAATATAAGAACACATTAATAAAAAATTAAGATAATTATGATACATTTTAAATATCAATAATTTGATGATCATATATCATAATATTATAACATTCAATAATATGTTTATATAAAATATATGATATTTGTTCATAATGATAAACAGGGCTAAGTGAGCTTATGGTCTTTCGGAAAAAATTTAAAATTTTATTTTAATATTGAAAAGTAAAAATTCAAGACGACAACATTTTATTCTTCAAAACAAACTTAAATAAATTAAAATTACACATGTATGCATTGTTTGGAGCAAGAAAAAATCCTTACAATAAACGCATGAAAATTTTTTAAGATAAAATTTCGATGTAATTTCTTGTTTAATATATAATTATTATATTTAATAAGAGTTATTATTTTTATTAAGTGTGATGGTTGTACACTAGAGGTAAATGGAGAATTTATTAATGGCAAATAGGTAACGTTTTGCCCCTTAAATTTCGACCCTTTTAAAACGAGGCGCGGACCTGGCACGGTCCAGCACGAATCTCAAGATCATCCGTGCACTGCACGTGATTTGGAGCACGAATTGCAAAGTGCACGCTCGCCAACCCGTCCGTAGCTGATGGCCTCTTCCTCCTCCTCCTCTCTCTATCTCTCTCTCTCTCTCTCGGCGCAGGCGGACAAGGTCGGCGAGCGGCGGCGAGCGTCGGCCTTCGGCGTTCTCTCCGGCGTATCCACCGCTGGGTTCCTCTCTGGGACCATCGTCGCCCGCTTCCTCTCCACGTCCACCACTTTCCAGGTCTCTCTCTCTCTCCCCCCCGCCCCCTCTCTCGCCTTCACTTCCTCACCCTCTCACTCTTTCTTCTCCTCCTCCGCCGTCTCCAGGTTTCCGCCACCGTGGCGGTGATCGCGGCGGCTTACATGAGGCTCTTCCTGGCCGAGACGGACCGTGGAGCCGCTGCCACCGCCGGCGGCGAGGAGGCCTCCCGCCCCCTCTGTTCCACTCCCTCCTCTGACGGCGAGTCGTCTCCGAGACTGCCTGCGCTGAGGAAGATGCCGTCGGTGGAGGACATGATCAGCATTCTGCGGAGCAGGTATTTTGATTCTTGTTTGAATTTTAATTTGATTTGAGCTAACTGTCTCTTGAAAGAGCATCAAGAAAATTGAAAATGGTTAATGAAGGGTTGCTTTGTTTTCTGTTAATTAAGATCGATCCAAAGTTCTAATTTTTTTTTATTCTTGATTTGGTTTGGGTGGGTTACTTTTCTCTTGGATGGTTGGGAATTGGGAATGGTGTTGAGAAAATGATAAGATGTTTGCTAATTTCAATCTTGACTCAAATGACCAAGGTCTGATGTTTTTTATTTCATAAACAGAATTAGATTAATTTAATTTCACTCACCAAAAGTTATGGTGGAATAAATTAACAATATATGAGTTCATGGTTTTTATAGCAGAGATAATTTTTCAATATACAAGATATTTGTGTTTCTTCTCTTTTTTTCACCCTAATAAAATGCTATCTCATGATATCTTAGGTGCAGCTAGAAAATTTTAACTTTCCATGGATAATTTTGTCTATAAACTCGTTGTAGCTCATGAATCTTCTGCAAATATGCTTATTATTGGTATTACTTGCCTTCACTTCGTATTGTTTACAAACCACTCTCTACCTATCTCCTCTAGGTGTCATGCATATGTTTTTTTTCTTTACCTAGCTTTCCAAATATTTCTTCGTTTTGGAAGAAAATAACTTATTTCAACCTATGGCAATTTCTTGCAAGTTTATTAATAGAAAGGACGTGGAGCAGTGTTGTCTTTTACTACAGAAATCTTTCATTTCAAGTGTATGTATTGATTTATTATTTCACAAGCTGAAGCATGGTTCCATTTTCGTATCAGATCGACTTAACTTTTCACTGATGCTTTCACTGAATAAGTCTCAACATTTGCTTCCCTATCATGCAGCTTGACCTTATCAAGAGCAGCAATTGTTGTATTTTTCAACAGCCTTGCTGAAAGTGGCCTTCAGAGTGCAATATTGGTATCTTTCATCCTCTACTAATTTGAGATTGGTTTCCTATTTGCTTTGCCCATAGTCAATTAAGTTTTTTTAGCAATATGTAATTGTCATATTGTTTTGTTAAACTCATTCTTTTCTTAACTAAAAGTATGCAAATGGAAAGGTGCAAAAGTATCAAAGAAAGTTAAAGAAGTCCAAGAAAGTTGGAAACAAGCACTAGAGAGCATAGTTTGTCAAAAAATCCTTTTTTGTTGAGCATGTCAATGTCTGAATCTTACCTTCATGCAATTAAAATATATATTTCATAGTTATTGAATAGCCTATGCAACTCCAACTGATAGATCTATTCTATTGCATGGGAGGCTGTCCAGGTCTCCAGATGATCACCAACATTTGTTTCCTAGGTGACCCTATACAGTTACAGAACATGTATGCTATGCCTGAAGATAGTGCATTGTTTAGATGTGTTTCTGCCTCTTGGTAGCAAGAAGCTTATAACAACCCTGGACCTCACCCAAAACAATAAGCCAAGAGGTGATATTTGGGTTCCTTGGGTTTATATTAGTATCTAAGATCTACTCAGTGCATAACTAATATGGGACTGAACATATGCTAGTACAAACTTTCATATACTCCTTTCGTTTAAGACTTGGAATCCTTATCAAGCTAGGGGCCCAAATTGAAATCTAATCAAATCCAATTACAATTATAAATATCATGATTGACTTATGGTCATCTATAAAAGAGTTTGTCTGCAGTATCTCCTAGTTTAAACAGATCATAGGTTGGTTCTACTTCGTTACAATTTATAACAAACTAAGACCTTTGCTAAAAGGACTAGCTAACAAGGTAACATTTGGTTCCCTTGGCTTTATATAAGTACTCAATATGTACCTAGTGCATGATTGATGTGAGACTAAACACATACTAGTATAGACTCTCACAAGGCTTTATGTATATTGTGTTGCACCTACTTTTATATCTTGTAGACCAATTTCTAATTCACTATTGAGAATTTGTTTTTGAGAGATCTGCTTCCCATAGTTGCATCTGAATCCACTTCTGCAAATAGCTACAGAATTACCTTGTTAATATTTAAACAACTATTCCTGTCACCCTTTTAGCTGCTGTATGATTTTTTTGAATTACACAGCGCAAAACCAAAAGTCAGCAGTTTCTCATCATTGGCTACAATTCTCAGACTCTTTTATAATAGGTAAACATTTTCCAATTTACTTGTCTCTACGCAGTTCACTGACAAGCTATTGCAAAACTTCCATTGCCTTCACCGATCCTCTGGTAGGCATGATAGCTTCAAAGTAAAAATAAAGTTTATAATGTAGAAATATGAAGACGTACATTCTTTCTTGATTGAGCTCATTGCAACTAAAATCAAGCAACTGGCTGCACTTAGTTCATCAAAGCAATTGAAGTTCTTCTGATTTTGAATTACTAAAAATGAGATATCTTTGATTGGAAGCTTTGAATTTAATGATGCAACTGCATTCCACAGTTTCCAAACAAGATATTTTTAGTGCTTATGTCAGTAAGGGGTCAGTTTAAAGGTTCAAGGATGATTTTTAAACATGTGCATTATTTTACAATTACCAACAATTACCACAATTTCTCTCTCACCTCTCTCTTTACCTTCCTCTCCTCTCTCTCACAAAAATTATCTACACCAGTACCCTGTATTCCATGATTCCTTCACCTTAATTTTGTCAAATACAGTACATCTATGCTTATATACCCTCTACTAAATAAGTGCTCTCCACTATAGTGTCCCTTTCCAAAAGGAAAGTAGTTGGATATTGTTGATTCCAGGTTTCATCTCCTACTGTTCTGCTAATTATCCTCCAAAATCACTTGCTGCACTTATTCCCAGTCTTGCAAAGTCACTTTACTGTGAAAGTCTTAGGTTCTCTACTTCCCAATCCAATTACCTTGATACCACTAGAAAATCATTTCTTTGTTGCCTGTCAATGAAGCTTTCTTTTATTAAATAATCTCTGTTCTCCAACCAAAGTGTCATTGCAAGACCTTCAACATCTTGATGATGCCCAGAATCCAGTTGTGTGATGGCATATTTTTTTCTTTGACAAATTTAGTCAACAAAATCTTCTAGTCTTCAGGATAGAAACATCTTAATGGCACCCAGAATCTGGTTGTGTGATGGCATTTTTTTTTTCTATGACAAATTCAGTCAACAAAATCTTGTAATCTTCAGAAATAGAAAACATCTACTTCTGAATATTTTGGTAGTTAACCATGCCCAACCAAGATAAATTACATATTAGAATTTGCAAATTTATGATAATTTAAAGGTCCCAACTTACTTCCTCATGGCTATTATTTTTGGCAAGGTAGTGATTGATAAGCATAAAGTAAGCCTTGATAAGATTTTAGGACAGTAACTTCAGGAGTTAATCCAAAAGTGCACCTCAAGATAGCCAAATTACTTTTCTGGGTTATTTATTGCGTGCAGGTTTATAATCCTTAAATGTCATTGTTTTCCTGTGATATAATTGCAATTATAAATTGAAACTGGTTTACTTCCCTTTCAGCTCTGACTTTAAAACCCACTTTTTCATGTCATTTCGCTATTTACTGTTCTAACTGATCACCAACTTATCAAGTTGAGCAACTGAAGCGAAAGCCTAATCCCTATGCTTGTGGGCTTTATCCAAATTAATCTCTGCACACATTAAGGATGAAAGGCCAACATCTGATACTCTAGGAAAAATGTCGAACTATCATTGAAATTACATGTGTAACTGATTTAAAAAAGAAGATATACTCTGGTAATCTCAGTTTGTTTTCCAACTAGATGGAAGCAAAATTTAAGTTTTTGAACAGCTCAACTTTCTAGAAATTAAAGTCAATTTATATTTGCATCTGCATTTTTTTCTTGTCCAATATAGTTTCAACTCTCAATTTGATGATAATTTTATAAATCAGGGAGTTATGCATCTGCTGATTTGCTAATGTATAAATTTAATTTCTGCATGCCTGTCTTGAAGGATCTGATTTCTTATCAGTCTTTGTTTGAAATCAACACAGTACTACCTAAAAGCACAGTTTCAGTTCAGCAAAGATCAATATGCTGATTTGTTGCTGATCATTGGGCTTGCAGGAGCCTTCTCACAGGTATGATTTTTCTATAATGATGCTTGACACTACTTGCTTGTATAATATTTGTAAAGCTTTCTTATTTACTCATGTAAATGCATGTGTACATGAATGTACTGGCAGCTTTCATCTAAGAATGGCTTGTTTTGCAGCTCCTCCTGATGCACTTATTAATTCCCACAATGGGTGAGGAGAAGCTCCTTAATATAGGACTCTTGGCAAGCTGTGCACATGTAACCTCCATTTTTTATCACCCTCTTTTATATTTGATTCTTTTTTTTTTTAAATGATTAGCCTCTTAGTACTGAATTCTGACTTGCTGAAGTTTTCTTGAAATTCTGCAGATTTTTCTTTACAGCATTGCATGGTCATATTGGGTAATCACTTCTCTGAGCCTGTTAATCTGCATTGTCATCTTTCTTGTAGACTATATATCTAATCATGATGGTTATTTCTATTTAACTCTCAGTTTCTTCTAAAATCTGTTAACGTATGATTGGGCCAATGTATGCATCAGTTCATATACATATATGGATACATAAATGCATAATCATGGTTATAGATATTCATAACTTGTGGCTTTTTCTTCCAATTCTGGATGTCCATCTGTAAATATCTCTGCTGTAACTAATATCTGTTTGAATCATATACCTATACATGATAAACCCACACAAGAAAGTCAAACACTTAAAAGTTGTGCTTATCTATACCCTGCTTCAGCAGAAATGTATGCATCAGTTCATATACATATATGGATACATAAATGCATAATCATGGTTATAGATATTCATAACTTGTGGCTTTTTCTTCCAATTCTGGCTGTCCATCTGTAAATATCTCTGCTGTAACTAATATCTGTTTGAATCATATACCTATACATGATAAACCCACATAAGAAAGTCAAACACTTAAAAGTTGTGCTTATCTATACCCTGCTTCAGCAGAAATGACTTTGAAACAACTTCATCTATAGTACAAATTATATAACATAATATTCTCTCTCTTTTTTCTTTTTGTCATATAACATGGAATCAAATCTACCCTGGGTAAAAGCTGACAGAGGTTAACATAGCCATGAAGTTTTTGATCATTCAAAACTCAATTTTCAAACCTAGCATTTTTCAGACTGTGCCTTGACTGGTTGAATTCCAGTGAACTAGATAGACACAGTCTGACATCAGTGCTTATGCATTTTTTTCTGGTCTTAAGATTCATTTCTTGTCTGAAACAATCATCTTTTCATTCAAGGAATCTAAAGTTTTTTTAAAAAAAAATTAAAATCATTTAATAATTAAATTCTAGAAATAGATACATTGATTCTCTCTCTCGCTCTCGCTCTCTTGCTTTATCTATGCATGTGTGCATTTGCATGCATTCCTGTGCCAAATTTTCCTAGTGAAATTGCTCAACATATCATGAGTATGAAGTGGTGTATGTTCACAGGTGATCTTTAAGCCATTAGTTTTGCATGCATACATTATGTTTTATGTTAGATATATTCAGGAACATACTTAAAATATAGTCATACAAATCATATTTATTGTGTTATTTCATACTTAGTGTTAACTAACTACCAGGCCCCAAATACCCAAACTCTTAGTGAAGGGGTAAACAATATATATCAGGCCTTAATAACCCCACATTGAAGCCCAGACCATTCATGCATAAGCATAAAAGAATCAAGAACAACTCAAGATAACAACTAGGAATTAGTCAAGAGGAGAAAAGACTTAAGAAAACAAATGAGCGATGCAAAGAAAAACTGGTCTCAGTAAGATTTGAACAGATGGACTTCAGCTCTGCTATTATATTAACTAGCCACTAAACCAAGAAAACTTGAGCTGATAAGGAAGGGGTCAACCGTGTCTATCAGGCCTTAACAAACATGGAAGCTTACTGATGGGTATAGAGGGGCATAGCTTGGACTGCATGCTGACCAGCATGCAGCATGGCAAGGGGCATATGCTGCAAAATATTAGGAGGGGTTGGCAAGAAAAAGGGGAGTGGAGAGGGGCTGCAGTGGGGGATTGGGTTGCAACCAAGATTTTTAATTCCTAGGATACAACCATCTCAGCTTTTTCTTAGAATTGGATGTGTGATTGTCCCATACTGTCTTGATATTTTGAATGAAAGATGTCTCAGAATGCATCGATTGGGATATTGCAGTGATGGCGGGTTGGTTATGTCTTGACACATGTGTAACTTGTCCTAGTGTTCCAGCGGCACTACTGATCTGAAAGTTTAATAGAACAAGTATTTTGCTATTTATGAGCTTCTAAGTATAAAACTAAGTCTCAGTTTTGACTTTCTTTATTTGAATTTATTTTACTGATAATTTGTACAATAGTTTTTGTTTCGTTGAGTAACCATTGGATTTAATATTCTTATATCCTGTCAGAAAACAGTAAGAAGTTGGACCTAATTTTGCTATTATTTTAGTACTTAATTTTATTGAAGTAGTGTTTGCAATTTTTTGAGAATACATTAAAGCTGCATGTTTACTACTTGTAGAAACCTAATGTGCCATCAATCACAAGTATCTAAATATTGAGTTATGGACCAATGCTGTTCACCTGCTTATAGGTATGTACCTCAATTTGGGGATGGTACAAGGTCAGTATGTCTTGATACAGGTAAGCCAAAAAAAAGAATAACATACCAATTAATATGTGTGCCTTCATATAATGTAGCATTGTGTGGTATGTGTTGACACTTCGCGATAGGGATGGTTTGAGCCTGGTTCACTAGAATTAGTTTGATTAGTTTGTATCACAGTCCCCCGTACCAGTCCTTGGCAGCTATAGTACATTATAAGCCAGAATTAGTTATGATGATAATGTTCAACAATAATGGATTGGATGCTAGTTGGCATGGAGTCTTATACTGAGCTGTCATAGTATGCTTCAGCAATTATTCTTGACAAGTACCGACACCGATAATTCATGATTTAAAAAAAAAAGCTAAAAAGAAAATCCTTACAGGCAATGGTGAATTAACAAGTTAGCATCGACATAATTGTGGTTGGGGGTGGAAGCTGCATGCCTGCATAGCAGTCTCTTTATGGGTTATCCATGTTTTTACATTTTGGTTTGCTATTTTAGCATTGCTCTTCTTTTATATATGATCTACTAAATTATGTGTTCTTTCAAAGGTAATAGTTGGCTTTTCTTCAAAATTTAATTTTCGCAATGACCATTGCATTTATTTGCAGGTTCCTTATTTAGCTGCAGTATTTGTAGTTTTGAGTGTTTTCATCCAACCATGTGTGAGTGCTTTTCTGTTGATTGCTCCATGTTTTTTTCCATCTATCTTTCTTTCTTTGCTACTATTTTTTTCATTTTACACAACTTCTTTTTCATGAAACTTCCAATCTTTGAGCAGATAAGGAGCATTGTATCAAAAAAAGTTGGACCATGTGAGCAGGTACTGATTAATAATGTTGCAAGGTTATTTTGGTTTGGACACCTGTGACTTTTATTCTCATAAATTTAAGAATGTCATATTCAGGTCACTGGTTTATTTGTTTGGGACATTTATTATTTGAGTTATTAGTCTTTTTCACATATTCGCTGTTCTCTATTTTCAATTATGGCTTGTTAGCAATTTATATAGTTCTCGTCATTTTACCTCTGTCTATGCAATCTCAATGTCAAGGAGAACTTAAGTGTTTGTTCCTTTGTCATACGTGTTTAAATTATGGGCCACCAGGTAGATCTCCTTATACCAGCTATGTTTCTAGATCTCATGGCAAGCCCGTTGTATGCCTAATATTCTTTGCCAATATTTTGACAAATCAAAATATTTTGTATGCTATGCCATGGCCATCTTGACTTAGATTTGCGCTTTGTAGTTGAAATTATTTATGTATTTAGACAAATTGTATTTTATGTATTTTATCTCAATAATTTATCCAATTTATGTATTTTATCCTTAGAATATTAGGCTAGGTTTTCACAACTTTTATAAAGTGTATATATGGATAGATTCCATTTGTTGCATTTGTTTTGGTACAATTGATTCTAGATAATTTACTGGTTATTGCCCAGATTACTGATTATTTCTCACATTCATGCCAATATTCAACCAGCGTTTTCTTTATCAGATGCTTATCCTTGCTAAAGTAAAGCTCTCTTGGTTTCTACCATGGTTTCAAAAACTGCATGTATCGGCCCCTTAGCAGTCTGCACATATTTATCAGTGAGGAGCCTGTATGGGAGGGGCTATTGTGCCTCGGGTTTAGACAAATCTGGCCCGAACTAGCACTGTATAGGACTGGACCAACTGGTACTGCCTGATACCACTTGGTATGACTTTTTCAAGGCCTTTCCATCTCATTCTCCACCATGTCAAGGTGGGAATTAGTTGCCCAAGATGCCATGAGCTTTGTAAGCTCAATTTTTGTGATTCAAACAATGATCATCCAATTTCTTTTGGACTAGAACAGTGTTCTATCTTTGTAAATTATCTCTCCACTTTTTTTAATTTCTTAAAAACTGAGGATAAATTAGTGTTTAGTCTGAGAAAACTTGGCGAATTATGTTGTTGCTGAACCTAGTAGTCTTGGATCAGTGGATTCATCTAAATCTGAAAATAGTTTGAGCAAGTGGTGTTTGTTCAATACTTTTACCATATTGGGCAATAAATTAGCAATACAAAATCTTCAGCATATGTCAAAAGCCATGACTTGGTCACTTACATCGATACCCTTTCACATTTTTTTTTTTCCAAAAACAAGCATTAAGACACTAAGTGATAAGAAAAATGCAAAAGGGAGGTTAACTTGGCTGTACCAGGCAATGCTATTTGGACTGAGGTGTACAAAAGAGTCAGGCACAAGAGTCTTTTGAAAATTAGATATGAGGATACATGTTGATCTTACATATGTATATATAAATACATGGAATATCTGCATATAGTGAATAATAATCTAGATCTATTCTTCTTAAATTCATAAACAATTGCTAATAATTATATCAAAAAAAAAATAGTAAAGAAGTGCCCAAATTAGATATGCAGCAATGATGACATCGTAAATTGATGATAAAAGTATCGTTAAATGTAGTAAACGTCCAATTATTTGACATGTCGAAAGCCCAAAATTTTGGGTGTCCAAATAACATTGGCACTAGATATATACATGCCTATCAAAACATGCACATGCGTGCGCACGCGCACACACGATTGGACACACTTTATGTTAACTTCCTACAAAAATAGTTAAACTATTTTTACAACAACTTGATGCATAGATTAGAGACTTAATTTTGGTTTTTAAATATTTTTTATAGTTTAAATCATGTTAAACTATTTGGATCTTGAATTTGGATAGACTATCATTGATTAAAACCATTAACTCTTTTTTTGAGGAGTTAACATAAAGTGTGTTGTCCAACTTTCTTTATATATCTTTTGTTGAGATGGCATACACCCTACTAACCACTAGTTGATGCAAGTTTGGTACCTAATATCTCCAACCTTAATGTCCAATGTGACCAAACCAAATTGGGCTTATGATTCGGACCATTTTGAGTCTTGCACCTTTTACTTTATGGAGAAAGAGATTTGATTGATGGAGAGGAGGGAAGAAAGTGAAAGAAAAAGGGTGATAAAAGTACAAGATATATAATAAAACCCACCAAAATAAAAGTAACAAGAAAAAGGAGAAGGCACCATTTAAATCATGCCTTCAAAGACCATTGGAATGGGATAGTGCTACTGGTGTGGTACTGTTCCTTTGCAAAACCAACATCAATACAAGTGTTGGGATGTTGAAATGGTTGTTCTAGCATATGTTGGCCCCACCAATTTTACTGGCTTGTACGGATGCATATCGGCTATACTATACATGGTAATAAATTTTCTTTTCTTTTTTTTGAATTTGTCAGTTTTGGTATATAGCACTGGTATGGATACCTTATCAGTACTGTGTTGTTCCAACAGGAAAATAGTATGGGATTCATTGTTAGTGTTTTGAGCTTAAATTTTGTTTATGACTCAATGAAATTGTTGTAATAAACATAGCATGGCAAAGGCGGCACATTTCCATATTCATAAAGGAGTTCAACTCCATTTAGCTTGAGCCAATAACTTCTGCAGCACTGTTTGACCTAAAGCTAACCACTTGATCAACTTAAGTTCCACCACGAGGGACTCTTGGGAATCCTACCATACGCATGACCCTGAAATACTTTGTACACAACTGTATATTTTTCTTCATCATTCATACCCATCACTGTTTACCACACACATATTCACAAGTTACACGTCTGTGCATTTGCATTGCTTTGCACCAACCAAATTATGATGCTGTCTAAATTTGATAAGGATGGACTTTTGCATTACCTAGTTCTAAAATTTTAATTACGGTAAACAACCTCACATAATGCCAGATGAACTATTATAATCAGGCAGTGACTACCTTCATTGAATGTATTTCCCTGAAGATTGAATTAATTTTGGCACATCGTTTTTTTATAACAAATCTAGTTTTTATATGTTATGCCTGTCAATATTGTCAGCAGTTCTGCCTCTTGGTGTGCATGTTAGAGCTTCATTATAACTGAATATTTAACCTGTCATCAAATTTTCATGAGATACTTGTTTCTTACTGCTAGAACTGCTGTTATAAGTTCGAGAGATCTTTGCTGTCTCTCGCTGTTTTTTAAGTCGTCTGATAATTCATGCTTATTTCAGGGAATGGCCCAAGGATGTATAACGGGCATCAGTTCATTTGCTACAATTGTGTCTCCATTAGCCTTCACTCCTCTAACAGGTAGTTAATTGGTTATTCTAGAATACACTGTAGTTAAATGAAAAGATCATAAACTGAAGGACAGTCTTCTTTCTTCTTTAGCTTGGTTCCTGTCTGAGGATGCACCATTTAAATTCAAAGGCTTCAGTATCATGTGTGCTGGATTTGTGTCGGTAAGCACTCCAGCGCAATCATATTTCCATTAAATCTCGGAGAACATTTGATATCATTAATCAGATTTTTGTACAGTTGATAGCCTTCATGGTTAGTGTTATGATGAGGGCTGCTCCTCCAAGTACAAGCCAGAAACCTGTGCATGCCATGCATGTTGGTGCCTGATGCTCAAGGATGCGAATTCAACTCAGTATTTCCTCAGGCTTTCCATATACCTGTGATCTCTGCAGATGATCGTAGCATGATTCCATATATATGGATTTCTGTGGTGCTATTGAGCATATGGAGTAATCTCACAACTAAGGAGGCCGCTTGTCCATGGTTGGAGGTCCAGTTATGGAAGGCAAGATAACACAACCATTTCTTGTAATTATGTTCATTTAGATGGTTCTTCCCTCTCTGTCTAAGTTTTTAGCCCTCTTCCTTGTATGGATCTGCTGCTGCTTCTGTGGCATATCCTGTTACGCTTACCAACATTCAATAGGTATGAAGCACATCCTCTTGTGCTCTGTATATATTGTGAACCAAACACTTGGCATCACAAAATTAGTTTGTCTTCAATGCAGCTTCTTTGTTATGGACTCAGCAGAATGCCAACATTATAACAAGTTTGCTAGCAGATCATAGTTATGTCAAATAAACTCTTAGCTGCTTAATAAATATTCCCCCTTGAATCAATAGGTGGTGCACTAGCAATATTCTAGTTCTTGCAAGCACTTTGTTCCTGACAGCAGCTTGACCTGAGCCTATCACCCCCGTCCTTTCTGGTTGAAAACAAATAAAGATATAAGAAGAGGAATGTGAGAATGGATGGCTTCATTAGCAATAAGCATGACAACTAAGCGGTGGCCTTTTCTAGGAGATTACAAAGAAATAGCAATTGGATATAGCTTTCCCTGAACTTGGAATAAAGATGAATATTTTGTTAGAATTCTTCATTTTTACATGAATGCAAGCTTTTGTAAGACTTCTTCCTAAGAAGAAACAATATGAGTAAATAAGATTTTAAGTTTTGTGAGATAAATCATTTGTTTTTTTATTTTTATTAAATGGAATGCATTGCTGTTCTACTTCATTCTGCTTAATACTTGAGATAAGAGATATTCCAAAATATATAAATTGAGATGCTAGGATGATGATAAGTCTGAAACTTTATTCTAATATTTGAGATAAAAGATGCCTTTAAATGTATAATTCGAGATGCCAAAATGATAACAGATGAGGCATTTGAAATCGTTTTTATCTCTACACTATGCAGCTGGTAAATTTAAAAAAAAAAATCCATCCTTCTCAACACAAGAAAAAAATAAAATTTTAATTAAAAAAATACTTTCTTTTAAATCAAGAAAAACCAGCACTAAAACATGTTTCTGTTTAGGGTTTAGCTTTTTTTTTTTAATTTTTTTGGAAGGTAACAAACCTTAATCCCATCCGTTAAAAGCTTCGTTCATCCGTTGGAAAGTCTCTTTCACCCGTTCTTGGGGCTCTTGGTGATTATTCCACCCACGTACGTGTAGACAAAAGGGTTGGCGAACGATACAGTTTTAGGATATTGATGCGAAAGACAAAATTTTGAAAAAAAAAAAAATCAAAATAAAAAATATTATTTTAAATAATACTTTTATGTTCGCAATCAAAAAGTGTTACTTAAAATGGGGTGCTTCTTAGAAGTGTTATTTCAAGTTTTAACTTTTCTTCACATAGCATGTTAAGTGATGCTTATGAAGGGGCGTTTTTAAAAGGCATCATTTTAATTGATGGTTCTCAGTTGTCACTTAGCACTTTCATTCGAGATGGCTACACAAAAAAATGTAAAAATCGCTATCAAACGTGTTAAAATAAGTGTCAAATGACACTGTTTTAAAAAAACAGCTCAAGCATTCTGCCTATGGGAAGCTTCTATTGGCACCGCATTTTTTGATCAGTAGCCTCCCCCCCCCCCCCCCCCCCGACCACCTAACAAGAAAAAGGATCAATTTGACCCTCAAAAATTTTGACCAAAATACCCCTCTTTGCTCAATAGCCCTCCCTCCCACCTCCCTCGCCTCTCCTCCCTCTCGCCTCCCACGTTATTGTAAAAACAAACCCCTCAATCCATTTTGAAGCTTGTTTGAAGAGATTTTAACCTTTAATTGAGCAATGGACAAGCAACTAGCAATTTGGAAAGGTTCTACGGTCGCAAAGGTTGGTTTTTAAACTTGTTTCAAATTTTTTTTTTTACGGTTCGTGTGTTGTTCGGCCCTGTGTGACCGAACAAATCAACTCTGTTCGGCCACACAGAGCCAAGCAGAGGGCATATGTTCAGCCCTGATGGGCGAACAGAGCCCTCCTGTTTGGCCCACTGTGGCCAAACAGATGCCCTCTGTTTGGCTCTATGTGGTTGAATAGAGGGCTCCTGTGCGGCCACACAAGGTCGAGCCTCTCCGGTGGTTTAGGGTAAATTAGGATTAGGGTTTAAAATAATTTTTTGATCATGCAGGGCGATGCTTCAATCGAATGCAGCATGATTGGCTTTGAATATATGATGGATTACACAAATGAATTTACAACTTACGATGTGAGATAATTTTGATTGCAATTGTTTTATTGATTGACTTAGCAATGTGTAAAATTGTCTGCTCACATTAAACAATTTATTTTGCAAATATTCAAGAGTAAAGAAGAAATGTGTAATTGGTGTCGAAAAGCTAGGAGGAGGAATAGATTTGTCGTTATTATTAAAAAATCTGATTTGGATAGCAATGTTAAGAAACCAAAAATTATTTTGCTTGCGAGAGGAGTGGTACCTACAAAAGTAAACACCTAAAGGAAAAGGGATTAAAGACCAGGGTCAGTGGCACTAAGAAGTGTCGATGTCCTTTTGCCTTAAGAGAAAAAAAAATTGGACACTGCAGATGATTGGATGTTAATAGTCGTTTGTGGTGTACACAATCATCCCGCTGCAAAGCATCTCGAGGGGCACTCATATGATGGATGATTATCTAAGCAGGAGACTACAATGTTAGTGGATATGTTGAAGAGTTTGGTTTGGCCTAAGAACATATTATCCACATTGAAGCAAAGGGATGCCCTCAATGTTACGACAATGAAGACAATTTATAATGCACGACAGAGGTGTAAGGTTGTAGAGAAAGCTGGGCGATCGTAGATGCAACATCTTCTGGGTAAATTATCTGAGGGTAAATACATTGAGTGGCACATAAATTGTATTAAGTCCGATGTTGTGCATGACTTGTTTTGGGCACACCCTGACAGCATATATTTGTTACGTGCATTTCTTCGTGTTTTGATAATGGATTGCACTCACAAGACGAATAGATATCGTCTTCCTCTCTTAGAGATTGTGAGGGTGACATCAATTGACCTAACCTTTTCTATTGCTTTTGTATACATGGACTCTGAGCGGGAAGATAACTATACATGGGCATTAGGGGGATTGCGCATTGTTATGGATGCTGATGGTCTGCTTGAGGTGATAGTCATAGATAGAGACTTGGCTCTATTGAATGCAATTCATAGGGTATTTCCTATGGCAACGCATTTGTTATATAGATGGCATCTTAGTAGAAATGCTTTGGCCCACTGCAAAAGATTATTTGAAACGAAAGAGAAATGGGGTAAGTTTATAATGAGTTAGAATATACTAGCATTGTCCACCACAACAGATGAGTATAATGATCACTGGAGTGCACTCCAAAGAGAGTTTAGTACCTATCCAGATGCTTTACGGTATGTGTCAGATACTTGGCTGAGCAAATATAAGGAAAGATTTGTCGCAATGTGGATGGACACATATAGGCATTACGGGAATGTGACAACTAATAGATATCACAAGAAATCGATTCATTTAAGAACTTTATAATTTAATTACATATTTATTATCTAACTTTTATTTAATTTTATTTACTTTACTAGGGCTGAAAGTGCACATGCAAAGCTTAAAAGATAGCTTGGATCAAGCCAAGGGACTTTCGAGTCATTTTGGACAAAAATACATAGTTTGATTGAGTTGCAGCACAGTGACATTAAAGCCTAATTTGAGAAGAGTTTGACAGTCATGCAATACAACTTCAAGCCTACTGAATTTAAAGAACTGCAAGGTTTTATATATATAAGTGCATTAAATCAGATCCTCGCCCAAGTGAACCGAGCTAATTCAGTTGGGATTGATGAATCAGTTTGTGGGTGTGCTATTCGACGCACACATGGTTTACTATGCGCTCATGAGATTATGCGATACAGGATGGAAGGTCGGCCAATTCCCCTTGACTGCATAGATCCTCATTGGAGAAAACTTGATATGGTGCCTGCTTCAAATATACAAATTATGAAGCTGAACTATAAACCAGAGTTGGATATAATTGCTAAGAAATTCAAGCAGTTATATGGGGCTTCTCAATTGCAGATGTTAAGAAAATTGAGAGAGATTGCAAGCCCATATAGTACTTCTCTTGAAGAACCTGCAAAAAGGATGATCGGTTATGTGGCCACACTTCATTGAAGGCTGATACGTCTACTCATCGTGATCCTTCTGCCTTTGTGTTGGTTCTCTCTGAACAAGATAGTTACTCACCTGGTACGAGCACCCCAATGATACTAGTGCAAAAGGCAACCGAGGAAGAAGGTAAGAAGCATTTGTTTCATTTTTAAAAATGAGTATCATGCACGGACCGTGTACAGGATGCGTTGGGGACCGTGCCGACCCGTGCCGGGCGTGCAGGCTCATGCCGAGTCGTGCCGTGTTGTTTATTATTAGCCATTAATTATTAGCATGCGATAGTTTGTAATATCATTATTACATTCGATATGGTTTGCAGGTTTTTCATCCTCGAACCGTTCATATAAGTCAACAATCTATATTGATCAAATTTTAGATGGATTGAGGCCATTCATTCAGCATATCAAGGATGTAAAAGCTGATGGTAACTGCAGATTCAGAGCAATAGCTGACTTGCTGGGATTTGGAGAGGAGGATTGGCTCCATGTTAGGATGGATTTATTACACGAGTTGCAAAGTCATTCAGAGCACTATCGCACTTTATTTGTTGTCGAAGGAAGGTTTGGCGAGATCGCTCATGCATTATCATATTTTGAGAATGGTCCACCATCTGACCAGTGGATGACATTGCCGGATATAGGCACCTTATAGTGTCCTGCTATAACGTTGTCCTATACCACCTCTTCTTGCAACAATGTCTTACATTCTTACATATTAATCGGTGCCCCTTCCTTTTTCTATCCCGCAAAGACATTGCAGTAGCATTCGTAAATGGCAATCATTTTATGGAGGTATTAATTAAACATCTCTTACTCTTCCTTAAATGACTCATAAATCATTTTGTTTACTAATTTATTTATTTTATAGGTATTTCTGTTGCCTGGTCATCCCGTTGCCCCAATAGCGAGCAACTGGAAAAGATATCATTTACCTTGTGCTTCCGGATGAGCAACTTCTTATGAATCTAGGATTCAACAGTTCAAACAAACGATCTCGTCAGATGTTATTATTAGCGAGACTGTTGAGTTGTAGAGTACAATTTTTATCAATATACAAAGTTGTATAATGATTAAAATTTTTATATAAAGTGCATTAGTTTATTAGTTGACTGAGCAATGTGTACATTAATAGTATTTCAGGAGACGCCAGTCTGAACCTGATAGCCAGCAGCAGCAATAATAGTATGGGGTTAATGCCTGGAATTTGTTCAGTCTGAACATCTTTACGTATGCTAATTTTTGGGGTAGCTGGCCTACGCCTTACCTGCACCACCATGTCCAGGAGTGTCAATTATCAAGAAGTTTATGAAGTTGACATCGCACCTTATTGTTGATTGATGTATCATTAATTATTTTTATTACTTGATGCAATGACCTTGCAAATTTAGTAATTCACGCACTGGTTAAAACTAGATGAGAATTTATCAAATCAGATGATATTTATCGGAGCATGTCGACACGTGCCAGTGAATATGCATTTGTTATTAATCTTCAAATATGAACTCTGGAACAAAAAAGAACATTTAAAGGAAACTCAAACTTTCAACTTTCATTAAAATTTTAATGTATTTTACAAAAAGATGTGCTAAAAGCTAAAAAAATACATAAGGTCCATCATCAATCTCCATCTCACCATCGTCGATGCCTGTACTGCTATAGCAATGCATGACTAAGGCCAGGTACATCAGGCTCAACTGCTGAAATATATTGATCCTGCAATACCTGTGACAACTAAAAAATAATGTCGTACAGATCGATCCCTGTGATGCAACCTCTTTCCAACCCATATGTAGAATGCTGGTGCAAATGTTAATGGCATCTGCAATATGTCACCCTTGCACGTCAGCATCAACATCATTGGGACGTGATCAGAAATAGATACTGGATCGGCTCTCTGAGGGTGAACTGCCAGGTGTGTGATACGAGAATATCAATCCATATATTCTAGCATGCAATCTGATGGTCGGGTCACCTGATGGCTCCTGCTCGCTTAGCTCAGCAGGTGATCCTCCTACCTTTCCCACATCTGATCATAAAATACGTACCGTATGCGGTACGATGCTGTTGTCGATCCTCTGCTGGCTCGCTCAGGGGCTAGTAGCGTATGGGGGATCGTCTGTATCCTGTCGAACTGTCATAAAACCCTTTCATGATGATAGGGTTCTACGACATCTATGCACTTCAGGCTTTCACTAAAGAATGCAATATCTAAGAATGGACGATCCTTCCGAATATGACGATGGGGATCCCAAACTATCTACAATAGATAAATCCTAATCAATTTGATAATATATGGCAAATCATAGAAATATACAAGTGCATAGTCCTATGGTACATACCTTATTAGCCCTTAAAACCTCCAATGACTTGCGTAGAATCAATAAATGATCCATCGTGGTACGTGATGGACTGCCAGGAATCCATCGGTGCATGCGGGGCCTAGCATCAATATAATCCAGGACTGGGTGAGGAGTGAGAAATAAAAAATGCTTATAAATCCATGCCTGGAGTAGCATCATATATCCACTAATCTGTCTAACGAATGCCCTAGACGCAATTCCTAACTGCCGATATAACTGAGCCAAGGCACCAGCACCCCAGGCATATGTGCTCACCCTATTTAGATCCCGAAATAGAGAAAGATAAGCTATAGGCACCCTCGTCCCGCTCTTATCAATAAAGAGTGTGCATCCTAATAAAAATAGCAAATACCCTCGCACTGCACACTCTATCCTATGATAGCTATCTCTATCAGATATAGCATGAAAATTACTCTTCAGCCACTCTAACCTCACAGATTGACCATGTACTGATAGCACCTCCTGATGTGCGTCTACCTGTGACACACCTAACAGCCCCACTAGTAGGTTCTCAGCATCCTGCTCACTGATGTTATCACATGACAGTGACACTAAGGCACCTATATATGACACTAATCCCTAATATGGCGGCAATGTCATCCAATGTGATCGTCATCTCGCCAAAGGGAATATGGAAGGTGTTTGTCTTGGGCTGCCATCTCTCTATGAAGCCGAGACAAGAATCTTATTGGCAAACCGATAAGAGCAGTGTAATAGTTCAATTAGGCCCGCCTGCTGAACTAATGCTCTGAACCTCCTATTTGATTGCCCCAATGCCCACCACTGCCACTCACCTACCTTGGTAGCATGGTTTATGCACTTCAGTGGGGCTCATTCCTGTAAAATATAAATGATACATGAATAAATTATACAACAGCATTGTAATAATGCATTAAAGAAAATACAGTAGAATAACAAACAAACAATACATGTTGCCTTCATATGGAGGCTACTATATGTGTCCTGAAACTACTAAGAATGGACTCATCTTTTGGACCATCTGGACAAGGTTCATCGCTTCATCATTAACATCCATAGTGGGATGTCTCATCTACTGTCTCACTGGGGGTAATCACTACAGTAATTTTTAGAATAACAATGCTTTTAAAGTTATTTTTTGACGCTTTTTTAGCATCGAAAAATAGCTTTCTGGCGCTTATAGAAGATCAGGAAATTGGGAGTGGGACGAAAATAGCATTGCCGACGCTTTATAAAACGTCGTAATTTTTTTGATGCTAAAATAAAGCGTCGGGACGTTGAATTTATATCTTTGCCTGCTCCTGCTGCCAGGCCACCAGCACCGGCATGTCCATGAACACTTGCTGCAGTTCCAGCAGGCTCCTTTCCAGATCCGACGCCGCTCCGTGCCTCTCCGCTATCATGTCCAACACTTTCCCCCTCCCCTGCTCCTGTATGGCCCTATGCAAGAATCTCTCGCCTTCCCCCGTGGCCACCAGGGCGTCCACCGTCTCTTCGTCCGCCTTCTCCCCGGTCACCGTGTAGTACCGCCACTCCACAGTCTCCCGGTACTCCGGGGCCTCCACAAGAAGCTTAAGACATGAAGGTTTATGTCTCCGGTCCTTCCACGCTCAATTTTATTACATTTTTCTTCTTCTTTTCTTACAAATATCATGAAATATCCTCCATGGTTTGAATCAATCAGCGTAGAATTGCCGTCCAATGTGAGACCAGAAGCACTTTGATCAACAATGGCTGCCAACAGCTTTGGAAAGTAATTTTAACGTTGCTTTCTAAAAGTCTGGCAACGGATGCCTGCATGATAAAGATTTATCTCGAGCGACCCAGCTCATGCTCCGATGGCCTAGCAATAGCATTCATGCATTTCATTATAGAAACGGTACATCTCCGATCCCATGCCGAGAATTCAGCAGTCAAACTCCTATCCCGAGAAGAGGCTGTTCATCTTCTCTCTAGCGCTCTCTTTCTTGGTCTCTTTTATACCTGTCCGAGGATTTCTACGACCTCGGATGTGGGACAACCAAATAGAAGAACCGGAAACGCTGGCTCTGGAGTGGATGAAAGGGGAGAAAAAGAGGAAGGGTGGGGAAGAGTCGAGGGGACGGGGACGGGAAAGGAAGGAGAGATCTCGTTGTGGTATTTCGACGCTTCGCAAAGCGTCGGAAAAAAAAAAAATTCTTCGCCGGCCACTAAAAATAATTAAAATAATTAAAATACAATGCCGATGCCATTAAAAGCGTCGGCATGCGTAAAATTATGGCAACGTCGGCAATCTTGAAAAAATAAAAAGAGTTGCTACTCTTCATTTTGTTGTAGTGAATGATGCAACAGAAACCTCTAATGCAATAGGAACTCAGGCTCAGCATGCCTACCACAATATCATGGCTGACGCTATGGGTCTAACTCGTAAGGGCCAGCATTCATATCTAAATCATGACATTAATCAACATTATTATGCAAGATTAAAATATGTACAAATTAAAAAATATCTAATTTTTTTTAAAAAAACTAAACTATACCGATTTATAATCGATTTAAAAATTTTACTAAATATGAATTTTTTTAAACTACTTATATAACCAATTATATTTTTTATAAAGTACTTATATAATAAATTAAAAAATTTAAATAAACTTTCAAATCGTAACTTCATGTTGGCTTCTCTGTTTGGCCAATCAATGACGGCCCAGGCGTTGCCGGAGGGGGCCGAAGGGGATGAAGGAGACCGGAGGGATGGATGGAGGGGGGCAGAGCCGAGGGAGGCAGAGGCAAGGGAGGAGGCCAGAGGGGAGGGAGGGGGGCGAAGCTGAGGAAGGCGAAGCGGTGGGTTTAGGAAACTCACCATCGCTGTTGCTGCTGGTGCCTGGAAAGGAGGTGCCGGGGATGCCGCTCGGTGCTGAGGAAGGAGATCGCCGCTGGTGCCGAGGAAGGAGCAGGGAGAGGGGGAAGATTGGATCGGGCGGTGCGTTAGGAGAGGGGGTGTGGAGAATGCTTTGGAAGGAGGAGTGGGGGATGCAAAGAAGGGGTAATTTAGGAATAGCAATTTTTAAGGGGGGGGTGCAGTGAGTAATTTGAAGGGTGCAGAGAGTTAAAAAAAAAAATTTAAAAGTGGGTGTACTGAGCAATCGGAGCGGTGCAAATAGAAATTCCCGTCTGGAGTGGTTCATCTTCATATGGAGCTATCGAAGCAAACTTTATCACTCCATTGTTCTTCAGTCTGGTGATCAGCCATCCAATGCATGCTGCAAAGGTGTTTGCATCGGCACTTGAAATGAAGTTCTCGTAGTCGACGTGGATGCCATCGATATGATATCGTTGAATGATACTGGTGAGTGAAGAAACTGCATTATTGACCCAAGAGTCTATGGATGTAGGATGGAAGGTAGCAGGAATACCGCCTGCAACGCTGTACCCACCAAGGCTGAGAGCAACCTTCACGTACGTTGCTGTGACTTTGTTTGATGGAGGCGACGGCAGAAGGGGAGAGATTGACAGTGTCCCAAAGGGCATTGAATTGGCCATTGGTGGGGGAGGGGGGGTTGGAAGTGTTGTAGTCTATGGCAAAGGCAAGGATGAAGTGGAATTGGACATTCGGGTTGATCGGCACATCTGTGAACTTGACTCCCGTTCCTTGAGCCCCTATGTATTCTCTAAAGAGGTTCGAGTTTTGGGCAATGGCCATTGGAAAGAGGAGAGCGAGGAGAGGTTTGAAGAGAAGGAGATAGGAGAAGAGCATTGAAAAGTGCATCCGAGGCTTGTGGGGGAGGATGGTTTGTATGGAGTAGGGGGCTGAGGAAGTGTTGTATTTAGAAGTCTGTGGAGGGCAATGGAGAGATTAGATTGGCTTATCGGAAACCTGAAACCACCATTCTATCTGGAAGGAAGTCACGGAGTTTGCCTGGCAATCTTCTCATGACCTCGTGGACTTTTCTTGAATAGTTCCGTTCCAATATAGACAGCCGGCAATTTGGAAAACGTTTTTGTGCCACCATAGCCGTGTGGAGAGCGCTCAGTTGCATAATGAGATTGGCGTGACTGAGGATAGCTGTGGCTTTCTTTTAGGCCATTCCCGTGCTAACCACCGCCAATATCTTAAATGGGTCAAATGTCCGGAATGGGACGAAGTGGAGACTAATCAAGATATCTAGATAAGGTGACGCGATTCGCGGGGCATAATTTGATGGATATCTTGAGATAGACCAAGTCGCACATTGCACATTGCGTTGATCTAAAGCAAAATCGGGGTGCATTGTATCAAATAACTTCCATGCCTTTGAATCTCTTGGATACCTCAAAAAACCATCACTATTACTAGCTACAGTGTGCCATCTCATGTCCTCAATAGTTTTAGAAGACAAAAACAATCTCTGCAATCTTGCCTTCAATGAAAAATAATGCAAAACTTTTACAGATGCTTCATTTCCTTTTTAGCAGTGCTTATCGGCTTGTTAGCATTCCCTTTATTTTTTTTCATCTAGACGTGCCACAGACTTTGCATGATCCTTCCAATTATGCATGTTTCCCTACTTTTATCATCCTTCCAATACAATATGCAATCGTTTGGACATACATCAATCATCTCATAATTGAGCTCTAGCTTGTTTATTATTTTTTTGGTCTCGCACTATAAGAAAATAATGAAATAGTGATGCAATTTTAGCGACGCAATTATGCGTCGCTAAAATTGCGACAATATTGCGACGCCTCCGCGTCAAAAAAACATTGCGACGCAAATAGCAACGCATTAGCGACTGAATAAACCTTAAAATTAAAAAAAAATTTAAATTTAGCGACGCAAAAATGCGTCGCAATATTTGTAAAATGTGTTTTTTTAAAATATTATTAAAGGAATAAAATATTGCAACGCAGATAAGTGCGTCGCAATGTTTTTAAAAAAATTAATTATGTTAAATAGCGATGCATTAGCGACGCAATAAACATAAAATAAGAAAAAATATATTTAACATAGCGACGCAAAAATTGCGTCGCAAATATTAATAAAAATTAATTTTTATAAAATATAATTATGAAATAAAAATATTGCGACGCCACTCAGTGCGTCGCAATATATTTGAAAAACATAATAATTTTATATAGCAACACATTAGCGACGCAATAGACCAAAAATTATAAAAATTAATTTTAATTTAGCGATGCACTAATTGCATCGCAATTATTTTAAATGAAATTAATTTGTATAAATATTAAAATAAAAAAAAAATTACGATGCAAAATAGTGCATCGCAATTTTTTTAAAAAACTTAATTTTTTTAAATAGCGATGCATTAGCGATGCAATAAACCAAAAAAAATGAAAATTATTTTTAAATTTAGCGATGCAATAATTGCATCGCAATTAATTTAAATAAAATTTATTTTAAGAAAATAGTATTATGAAATAAAAATATTGCGACGCAATCCAGTGCATCACAATGTTTTATTAAAAATAAATATGTTAATTAGCGACGTAATAGCGTTGCAATAAAATAGTAAAGTAATAAAAAAAATTTATTTAACGACGCAAATTAATGCATCACAATATTTTAAAAGAAATTCATAATGTCAAATTAGCGAGGCATTAGCGACGCAATAAATTAGAAAATATAATTAAAAATTAATAATGTTCGAGATCGGTCGTCATCGACCGTACGTGATCGATCATGGCTTCGATCGATCGCAACCATCGGGTTGTCGCCGATCGGATCGATCGCGACGGTCCGAGATCGCTCATCGCCGACCGGGATTGAGAGGCTTGGATCGATGGCAATCGTCGGATCATCACCGATCGAGATCGATCATGGCTTCGATCGATCGCAACCATCGGATCGTCACCGATCCGATCGATCGCGAGTTCGAGATCGGTAGTCATCGACCGGGATCGATCATGGCTTCGATCGATCGCAAGTACCATCGGATCGTCGCCGATCCGATCGATCGCGACGGTCCGAGATAGGTTGACGCCGACCGGGATCGATCATGGCTTTGGTCGATCGTAATCGTCGGATCATCGTCGACCAAGATCGATCATGGCTTCGATCGATCGCAACCGTCGGATCGTCGCCGATCCGATCGATCGCCACGGTCCGAGAGAGGTCATCGCCGACCGGGATCGATCATGGCTTGGATCGATCGCAACCGTCGGATCATCACCGACCGGGATCGATCATGGCTTGGATCGATCGCAACCGTCGGATCATCGCCAAACGGGATCGATCATGGCTTGGATCGATCGCAACCGTCGGATCATCGCCAAACGGGATCGATCATGGCTTGGATCGATCTCAACCATCGGATCATCGCCGACCGAGATCGATCATGGCTTGGATCGATCGCAACCATCGGATCATCGCCGATCGGGATCGATCATGGCTTCGATCGATCGCAAGTACCGTCGGATCGTCGCCGATCCGATCGATCGTGACGGTACGAGATAGGTCGATGCCGACGGGATCGATAATGGCTTGGGTCGATCGCAACCGTTGGATCATCGCCGATCGGGATGGATCATGGTTTGGATCGATCGCAACCGTCAGATCGTCGCTGATCCGATCGATCGCGACGGTCCGTGATAGGTCATCGCCGACCGGGATCGATCATGGCTTGGGTCGATCGCAACCGTCGGATCATCGCCGACCGGGATCGATCATGGCTTCGATCGATCGCAAGTATGTCAGATCGTCGCTGATCCGATCGATCGCGATGGTACAAGATAGGTCAACGCCGACCAGGATCGATCATGGCTTGGGTCGATCGTAACCGTCAGATCATCACCGACCGGGAACGATCATGGCTTGGATCGATCGCAAGTATCGTCGGATCGTCGCCGATCGGGATTGATCATGGCTTCGATCGATCGCAACCGTCGGATCGTCGCCGATCCGATCGATTGCGACGGTCCGAGATAGGTCGACGCCAACCGGATCGATCATGGCTTGGGTCGATCGCAAGTACCGTTGGATCGTCGCCGATCCGATCGATCACGATGGTACGAGATAGGTCGACGCTGACCGGGATCGATCATGGCTTGGGTCGATCGCAACCGTCGGATCATCGCCGATCGAGATCGATCATGGCTTGGATTGATCGCAACCGTCGGATCATCGCTGATCGGGATCGATCATGGCTTCGATCGATCGCAACCATCGGATCGTTGCCGATCCGATCGATCGCGATGGTCCGAGATAGGTCGACGCCGACCGGGATCGATCATGGCTTGGGTCGATCGCAAGTACCATCGGATCGTCACCGATCGGGATCGATCATGGCTTCGATCGATCACAACCGTCGGATCATCGCCGATCCGATCGATCGCGACGGTCCGAGATAGGTTGACGCCGACCGGGATCGATCATGGCTTGGGTCGATCGCAAGTACCATCGGATCGTCGCCGATCCGATCGATCGCGACGGTCCGAGATAGGTCGACGCCGACCGGGATCGATCATGGCTTCGATCGATCGCAACCGTCGAATCATTTATAATTATTAAAAAAAAGTTATGCAAAAAGTTTAAAAAAATATTAAATAAAATTTTTATCAGTATTAATAAATAAAAGAAATATAATATTGCGACGCATAAGTTGCATCGCAATGTTTTTTAAATAAATATATGTAATTAAAAAGTTTAAAAAAATATTGCGACGCAATTTTGCATCGCAATTATTATCATAAATTTTAATATTATTATTTATAAATATTAAAAAATTATTACGACACTGTAGTGACGCAATATAAAAAAAAAAAAAATATTGCGACGCAATGTATGCATCGCAATTATTTTTAGTAAATATGATTTTTATCAGTATTAATAAAAAAAAATATAATATTGCGACGCATAAGTTACGTCGCAATGTTTTTTAAATAAATATATGTAATCAAAAAGTTTTAAAAAATATTGCGATGCAATTTTTCATCATAATTATTATCATTAATTATAAATATTATGATTATAAATATTAAAAAATTATTGCGATGTCGTAGCGATGTATTTTAGAAAAAAAATAAATAATATTGCAATGAAATGTATGCATCACAATTATTTTTAGTAAATATGATTTTTATTAGTATTAATAAATAAAAGAAATATATATTGCGACGCATAAGTTGCATCGCAATGTTTTTTAAATAATATATGTAATCAAAAAGTTTTAAAAAAATATTGCGATGCAATTTTGCGTCGCAATTATTATCATTAATTATATATTATTTATAAATATTAAAAAATTATTGCGACATCGTAGCGACGTATTTTAGAAAAAAAATAACAAATATTGCGACGCAATGTATGCGTCGCAATTATTTTTAATAAATATGATTTTTTTTCAGTATTAATAAATAAAAGAAATATAATATTGCAACGCATTATTTGCGTCGCAATGTTTTTTAAATAAATATATCTAATTAAAATATTAAAAAAATATTGCGACGCAAAATTGTGTAGCAATTATTATAATAAATTATAATATTATCATTTATAAATATTAAAAATTATTGCAATGCCGTAGCGATGCATTTTAGAAAAAAAAAAACAAATATTGTGACGCAATGTATGAGTCGCAATTATTTTTAGTAAATATGATTTTTTTCAGTAATAAATAAAAGAAATATAATATTGCGACGCATAATTTGCGTCGCAATGTTTTTTAAAAAATATATCTAATTTAAAAGTTTAAAAAAAATATTGCGATGCAATTTTGCGTCGTAATTATTATCATAAATTTTAAATATTATCATTTATAAATATTAAAAAATTATTGTGACGCCATAGCGATGCATTTTAGAAAAAAAAAAACAAATATTGTGACGCAATGTATGCGTCACAATTATTTTTAGTAAATATGATTTTTTTCAGTATTAATAAATAAAAGAAATATAATATTACGACGCATAATTTGTGTCGCAATATTTTTTAAATAAATATATCTAATTAAAAAGTTTAAAAAAAATATTGCGATGCAATTTTGCATCGCAATTATTATCATAAATTTTAAATGTTATCATTTATAAATATTAAAAAATTATTGCGACGCACTGTATGCGTCGCAATTATTATCATAAATTATTATTTTAATCAATTAAAATATTAAAAAAATATTGCGATGCCTTAGCGATGCAATTCCTAGAAAATAAAAATAATTTTCCCGTCGGACCTTGGCGCCAAGTTAGCAACGCATTAGCGACGTAATTATTTGCGTCGCTATTTTTTCATAAAATTATAATAAAACCAAATTAACGATGGATTAGCGACGCATTGATGCGTCGCTAATACATAATAAATTTAAAAAAAATATTGCGACCAATTAGCGACGCAATTAATTGCGTCGCTAATTACTCATATATATACAGTCGGCCGGACTTCTCTTCTTCTTCCTCGTCTTGCCCTAGCCACCGCCCTCCCCAAAAAAAATCTGGCTCCCCGTTCGCTGCTTCGGCTCC
>UESW01001374.1:168858-250654 GCA_900491605.1 Calamus simplicifolius | reverse complement strand
TATAGTGAACTCAGATTCAAGTACTGAAAGAATATAACTCCTCCTAATAAAAAGAATTTGAGATAAGAGCATAGATTTTATGTAATTTGAGTTATTAGATTGAATCAGATTTAGTTTAGGCCGGGTTGAATCCATTTTTACTTATCTAAAGTAAATCCATATGACATACATACTATGTCAAGTTTGTTCTTTGATTTTTTCATATTATTTCTCACAGTACTATAACCTTTAGACTCGTTTGAGACTTTGTAAGACTTAGTCTTGCAAATTTTTAAATTGTCCTAGTGGACAGTTTGAGATTATTTTTTGCGATATATTTGTTTTCTATTCGTCATCGTTAGTTGAGCTTGCATCAAGTCAATCAACTGAGTGCCCTGCATTTTAAGAGGATGAGATGGAAATGCATGCAATTAAGGACGACAAAAGGGCTCCTGAAACATCACTTAGAGATCCAAATGGTGATGTCTAAGAAATTGAGGATGCAAATGTTCGGTTTCCTTCCGATGGTAATGAAACTGAATCACAGTCCGATACGACATCTGATATTGAACCAACATTTCATGAAATAAATAACACTGATTAAAGATATAGGTTCATTCGATTTTGATTTATTTTTATAAGTGTTAAATTTTTATATGTGTTATTAATTATTCGTAATTATATTGCATTGCATTAATCTTTAGTATTTACAGTATGACGGACCGAGGTAGATCTACCCCTAACGGATATAGCCCTGCTGCGTCACATCCCACTACCAGCCCTAACGCACAGACTTCCGCCTCTCCAGTCTTTGATGCTCATCCAGTATTTTCTGAGAGTTTTCTTTGGTCGGTCGCACCGTACTTCGATTGGATGCCGATGGGCTGTAAGTATATACTAATTGTAACTATATGTTTATGTTTTTAAGTTAATTACTTATTTTAATTAGTTTTTTTAACAGCTTTATTGAGCAGCATACTGTATCGAGCCGGATCAGCTTTATATTTCAGAGCCGATCCCAGTGGCTACGATTGGCACCATGTATCTGCGGCCACGAGGGAGTTTTATTTTTCAGAGTTTCAGGTAAACTTTTTAAATACATTTTATAACTGATATAAAATTTTCTAATCTTAATATATTGTGAAACTAAATGTTTATTTCATTGCAGAAAAGTTTACGTGGGACCCTACTATCCATGATGCCATTAGGGCAGATGGAATGCTCTTGCGGCACGCTGATACTTTGACATGCTTTATCGTTGGAGGAGTTCGGGTGACCGTCCAGGACATGTGCCAGAGGGTATTTGGGCCAACTGACAACAGACATGGCAGTCCGAGGCATGGATCATGAGGTCCGCATCAGCAACCGCCGATCTAAGAAGGGCGGTCGTGGCACGGGCCTCTCCTGTCACACTACGGGATCCATTTCTATTCAGGAGCACAGGCGCCGTATGGTAAGAAAACATAAACAATTTAAATACTGATTTAGTCATTTACAAATACTTGCATTTATATTCTTTCTTCTACTTTTGTAGTTCAAGCAGGAGGGCAAAGATCCTGGTGAGTTTCATCTATTCAGGGCGACACACACCAGGAAGGACGATTCCTGGGTCGATACACTATCACGGAAGGTTGGGGTAAGAAATTAGATTTATATTTTATTTATTTAATTTCTAATATTTTATTTAGCTTTATATATTAATTCATTTATCATTAATTTTATAATTCAAAGGCACAAGTCGAGGAGCTTCAGTCTCAGGCTTCGCAAGTCGACTTCACTGATGGGGGGCCGCCCATCGAACTCTCACAAGAGGAGAGTCGACGTGTGTTTTTGGAGGCTGTTGGTGCCCAGCCGTGAGACCGTAGGGTTTATGGTTTGGGCACCAGAGCTTCCAGATATTTTTTCCATCAGAGCTCCAGTTCGCGTGGTTCTGGTGATATTCCTCCCGAGCAGATAGATGACATCCGGAGATCTATCAAGGAGGAAGTTTGCTAGGAGGTTCGGGAGGAGCTTGCAGAGATGAGAGACCAGATACGTCAGATGCATGATTTAGTTCGTCTCCTGTCGCAGGGTTCAGTCCAGCCTCCGCAGCCTCCACAACCGCCTGCAGATACATGATATATTTTTTTTCACTACTTGATGTATTTTTTTTTTTATTTTTTCTATTTTGTATATAAAAAATTTTAAATAATTAATAAAATAAATTTTTATCAATTTTTGAAAATTTTATAATGATTGTTTTGGTCAATTGTATTAGCAATTACATTGTATTAGCAAGTTTATTTATATTATTTTATTTTTTTAAATATATAAATTAATTTACTTTAAAACTTAAAAATAAATTTACTTTATTTTTTAAAAAATAAATAAATTAATTAGCGATGCTATTTTCCATTGCAATTAATTTTAAAAAAATTACAAATTATGTTATTTTAATTTTTTTAAAAAAATAAATTAATTAATTAGCGATGCAATTGTGATAAGATTTTCCATCGCAAATATTTTTAAAAATTTTATTTTTAAAGTAGCGACGCATTTAGGGGCGTCACAATTATTTTTAAAAAATTAAAAATTAAATTATTATTTTTAAAAAATAATAAATTAATTAGCGATGCTAATTTCCATTGCAATTATTTTAAAATATATTAAAAATTATTTTATTTAAATTTTTTAAAAATAAATTAATTAATTAGCGATGCAGTTGCGATGATATTTTCTGTCGCAAATATTTTTAAAAAATTTATTTTAAAAGTAGCAATGCATTAAGTCTGCGTCGCAATATTGCGATGCATTTATTGGTGTCGCAATATATTGCGACGCATTTAGGGCATCGCAGAGAGTTGCTGTTAAGCGATGCAATTGTGGCAAATTAAAATTACGACGAACATTTTAGCGACGCCTTTATTGCATCGCTATTGCGTCGCTATAGCTTGTTTAGTGACGCATTTGAGCATCGCTATATTTAATTTTTCTTGTAGTGTCCTTCGTTTCCTGCCCAACTTCTCCCTCTCTCCATGGAAGAAGTAAAGGAAGAAGTAAAAGAAGAAGAGCAGGTGATGAGCGAGGCGCATACCATCATAAACTTTTATGATGAGAAAGGCCCAATCCCACGTCATACTCTCTACCTCTCTCTTTTCTGATGGTTCTTTGGCGTATTTTGTCATAAACTTTATTTGCCAATCCATATGGGAGCGTGCCGATCGACCCATGCTGGTGAGTTTCGGCCCGTGCCGACCCGTGTTGGGACATACCATGCCCGTGCCGGAGCATACCAATGCATGCTGGCACATGTTGGGGCATGCCGGTCGGCCCATGTGGGAGCATGCTAATCGACCCATGCCGGTAAGTGCTGGCTTGTGCTGACCCATGTCGGGGCATACCATGGCCATGCCAGGGCATGCCAATGCGTATCGGCATGTGTTGGGGCATGCCAGTCAGGCCGTGCTAGAGCGTGCCAGGGTGTGCCGATCGACCCATGCTGGTGAGTTCCGGCGTATGCCGACCCGTGCCGACCCGTGCCGACTCGTGCCGAGGCATACCATAACCGTGTCGGAGCATGCTGATGTGTGCCGGCACGTGTTGGGGCATGCCGGTCAGCCCATGTGGGAGCATGCTGATTGACCCATGCTGGTAAGTGCCAGCCCGTGCTGACCCATGCCGGGGCATACCGTGGCCGTGCTAGGGCATGCCGATATGTGCCGGCATGTGTCGGGGCATACCGGTTAGGCCGTGCAGGAGCATGCCAGGGCATGTCGGACCATGACGAATATTATTAGCATGCGATTGTTTACTAATTTATAATTAGCGAGACTATTGAGTTATATATTGCATTTGTTATCAATCTTCAAATATGGACTCTAGCACAAAAAAGAACACTTAAAGGAAACTCAAACTTTCATTCAAATTTCAATGTATTTTACAAAAAGAAGTGCTATGTGCTAAAAAGCTACAAAATACATGAGATACATCATTAATCCCCACCTCGCCGTCGTCGATGCCTGTATTGTATTGATGTGGTGATGCATGACTAGGGCCAGGTACATCAGGCTCAACTGCTAAGATATGTTGACCTTGTAATACCTATGAGATATGAGAAATAACGTTGTACAGGTTGATCCCCTATGATGCAACCTCTTCCCAACCCATATGTAGAATGCTGGTGCTAATACTATTGGTATCTGCAATATGTCACCCTTGCACGTCAGCATCAACATCATCGGGATGTAATCGAAAATAGATACTGGATTGGCTCTTTGAGGGGTGAACTGCCAAGTGCGTGATACGAGAATACCAATCCATATATCCTGGACGCAATCTGATGGTTAGGTCACCAGATGGCTCCTGCTCGCTCGGCTTAGCAGGTGATCCTCCCACCTCTCCCACATCTGATCATAGAAGACATATCGGATATGGTACGATGCTGCTATCGATCCTCTGCTGCTCGCTCAGGGGCTAGTGGCGCGAGGGGGATTGTCTGTATCCTGCTGAACTATTGTAGAACTCTTTCAGGTTGATAGGGTTCTACGACATCCATGCACTTCAGGCATCCACTAAAGAATGCAATATCTAGGAATGGACGATCCTCTCGAATATGACGATGGGGATCCCAAACTACCTGCAACAAACAAATCTTAATCATTTTGATAATATATGGCAAATCATAGAAATATACAAGTGTATGGTCCTATGGTACATACATCATCAGTCCTCAAAACGTCCAATGACTCACGTAGAATCACTAAATGGTCCATTGTGGTACGTGGTGGACTGCCGGGAATTCATCGGTGCATGCAGGGCCTAGCATCAATATAATCTAGGGTTGGATGAGGAGTGAGTAATGGAAAAGCTCATAAATCCATGCCTGGAGCAGCGTCATATATTCACTAATCTGTCTAACAGATGCCCTAGATGCAATCCCCAACTGCATATATAAATGAGCCAAGGCACCAGCACCCCATGCATATGTGCTCACCCTATCCAGATCCCGAAGTAGAGAAAGATAAGCTATAGGCAACCTCGTCTCGCTCTTATCAACAAAGAGTGTGCACCCTAACAAAAATAGCAAATACCCTTGCGCTGCACACTCTATCCTATGGTGGCTATCTCTATCAATTACAGCATGTAAACAAAAATAGCAAATACCCTTGCGTTGCACACTCTATCCTATGGTAGCTACCTCTATCAAATACAGCATGCAAATGACTCTTTCGCCACTCTAACCTCATAGACTGACCGCATACTGATAGCACCTTATGACGCGCGTCTACCTGTGACACACCTAACAGCTCCACTAGTAGGTCCTCAGTATCCCGATCACTCATCCTATCACATGACAGTGACACTGAGGCACCCATGACACTAATCCCTAATATGGCGGCAACATCATCCAACGTGATTGTCATCTCGCTAAAGGAAAGAGGAAAGGTGTTCGTCTCCGGCTGCCATCACTCTACGAAGTCCGAGATAAGAATCTTATCGGCAAACCGATAAGAGCAGTGCACTAGTTCAACCAGGCCCGACTGCTGAACTATTTCTCTAAATCTCCTATTTGATTGTCTTGATGCCCACCACTGCCACTCACCTACCTTGGTAGCATAGTTCATGCACTTTAGTGGGGTTTGTTCCTGTAAAATATAAATGGATGACATAAATAAATTATATAACAGCATCGTAATAATGCATTAAAAAACATAGTAGAATAACAAATAAACAATACATGTTGCCTTCAGATGGAGGCTGCTATTTGTGTCCTGAAACTACTCAGGACAGACTCATCCTCTGGACCGCTTGGACAAGGCCTATCTGCTTCATCATCAACATCTATAGCTGGGATGTCCTCGTGGAGCGATGGTACAATAGAAATCTCATGCTCAGCATGCCTGCCATGATGTCTCCTGGCGACGCTGTGGGTCTAACTTGTGAGGGACCCGCATCCATACCTGAAACAAGGCATTAATCAGCATTTATACACAAGATTAAAATATGTCCAATTTTTTCTCAAAAAACTAAACTACGTCATTTATACATGCATCTTTATTAAAATAACATAATAAGTTGATTTACATATATTTACTAAATAATAAATATATTTAGTTTTAATAAATTTATGTTATTTTAATAAAAAGATTTTAAAATCCTTTGTTCGGCTACACAGAGCCAAATAGAGTGCTCTTTGTACTTAGCTATATTTATTAAAATATACAAAAGGGATAATTTTGAACTTTGTAAAAATTTAAATAGTATGTCTAAGTCTTTGTAGCCTTTTATAGTCATTAAAAAAATTATACTTTAATATTATGATTAGCAAGCTCTTCCTCTCCTAAAACGTTAAAAGAAAAATATTTTGACTCTCAAAATTTTACTTATAATTTATTTTGATTCTCAATTTTTTGTTTGTTTAATTTAATTATTATATTTCAAAATATTATATTTATAATATTTCAAAACATAAGAAAAGGTAAAATTAATAATAGTTATTATGATGCGAACTATCAATTTTTTTTTTATATGGCATCAAATAATATATACTGCTCGAATAATTTATTTGTTATTTTATTAAGTTTAACGATTTTTAAGAATGTAATTTTTAAAAAATATAAGTAATAAATTATAATAATTAAGGATTTAAATAAATTATGGGTAAAAATTTAAGGATCAAAATTATTTTTAGGCCGATCAGCGAGCTCTCTGTTGAGCCCAGCGGCAGCTCAAGCGGAGGGAGGGATGGAGGCGGAGGCAAGGAAGGAAGACGGAGGCAAGGGAGGGGAGGGACTCGGAGGTGGAGATGGAGATTCACCGCTGCTTGTCGATGCTGGGGAAGGAGGTCATCGGACGTTGCTGCCCATCGATGCCGAGGAAAGAGGTCATTGGAGAAGCTGCCTACCGGTGCCGGTGCCAAAAAAAAGGAGAAGGGAGCGAAAGGAGGCGGGCGGTGCGTTATTTGGAGGATGCAATCATGCAATCGGAAAAAGGGATGGTTTAGAAATATTTTATTTTTAAGGAGCTATTGAGTAATTTTGGGAATGTACTGAGTTAAAAAAAAAAAAAAAAGGGGAAGACTACTGAGTAAAAACTGCGGTGCCAATAGAAACTCCCCTGCCTATGTCATTCCACATCCCACTCATCATCGCTCGTCTGGAAGAATTCAAGAACCCACTCCACCCAGAATCCAAGCCATCTCTTTATTCCCCAAAATGGACCAAAAGCTGCCCGCCCTTTTTTCAATTCTCCTTGCCACCGGAAACCCTCCCTTTTGATTCGAATCCCACCAGTATCATCTAGACCAGAAAGAGTAAAGAACCGATTCCTCCCTTCTCTCCTCCACCCACTCCATTCCTCCATTCTACTATATGGACGATCCTCCTCCGATGGTGGCGGATTCTGAAACCCCTCTCCAACTCTCCCAAGAAAAAGAATGGAGGCCACCCGGGAGAGGCTCATCCTCCTCCACGGCGACCTGGACCTCCGCATCCACGAGGCCCGCAACCTCCCCAACATGGACTTGTTCACGGAGCGCCTCCGCCGCTGCCTTGGCGTCTGCGGCCTCTCCCTCCCCACCCGCCGCCGCATCGACCCGAAGAAGAAATCAGGAATCGCAAGAGGATGGGTTTCCCCTCTCTCCCTCAACACCAAGGCCATCACCAGCGACTCCTACGTCAAGGTCTGCCTCGCCCACGCCACCCTTGCCCGCACCCGCGTCATCCCCAACTCCGAGAATCCCCACTGGGAAGAGCACTTCAAGCTCTTCCTCGCCCACCGCGCCGCCCGCTTGGAGTTCCAGGTCAAGGACAACGACGTCTTCGGCGCCCAGCTCATGGGCACCGCCACCATCCCCACTGACCGCATTGCCTCCGACAGCCTAGTTGAAGGCTGGTTCCCAGTTATCGTGCCCTACGGACGGCAGCCGATGCCCCAGCCGATGCTGCGCGTCTCGATGAGGTTCACGCCCGTGGAGGACAATCCAATCTACCAGAAAGGCATCCCGGGGGATCCCGAGAAGAGAGGGATACGGGACACGTACTTCCCGTTGAGGAAGGGAGGGATGCTGACGCTTTACCAGGACGCCAATGTCAGGGAAGGGGAGCTACCGGACGGTATCGAACTGGAGGGAGGGGCGGTGTTTCGGCATCACAAGTGCTGGGAGGATATATGCCAAGCGATAGTGGAGGCGCACCATTTGGTTTATATAGCAGGGTGGTCCATCTACCACAAGGTGAAGCTGGTCAGGGAACGGTCGCCGAGGATCCCGCCCGGGGTTCAGGATTACACATTGGGGGAGCTGCTCAAGTACAAAGCGGAGGAGGGCGTTCGGGTTTTGATGTTGGTTTGGGATGATAAGACCTCCCACGATAGGCTTTTCTTCAAGACGGTAAGTCATTTCAACTCTTGCATGCTCTCATTCTCACATGGCAAATTACTTTTCTTCTTCTTCTTCTTCTTTTGAGTCTGTGCTGTTTGAAATTATGCAACTTGTTTTGGTTGCATACCATGCTAAACTTTTGATGGGCAGGGAGCGGGGCCAGGGAATAAATGCATTACATTCAGCTCAAGAAAAGAGCACTACAACTATAGAGTAAAAGAATCACTCTACCTAGGACCAAATAAAAAGAGCTACATAGGAGAACGTTACTCCAGTAACAAACAAGAACAACAATTACCAATAAGATCAGAGTAAAAGAAGCCTGCAATGATGTAGTTTCTACTTATAAAGGGATCTCAATAGTTGCTGTTATCCACAATTTTGGATTTGGCATTAACTTCTAGATGTGAATTTGATGCTCGGAGAAGTAGAAAAAAGTGATGGAGGCAGATTTCTTTCTTTATTCATTAACTAAAAGAAGAATAAAGAACCATGAGATGGGTCCTCATTGAAACACAATTCTTTTCTCTCTCTTTTAGGGAGTCAACTTTCTTGTGGATTTCCTTTCTGCTCATCTTTGAAACTAAATGCAATTGATGGATGCATCTATGCAAAACTCAAATTCAAGTCAAATATAGTCAAAATAAATCTACTTGAATAAATTCTAATCTTTTGCAATCTCAATACCAAATTGCATTCTGATGGGGGATAGATATAGTGTCATGTTGTATTGAACTATGTCAATATATATATATATATATATATATATATATATTATTTTCAAGGTTTGAAGCTTTCTTTATCTAGTTTGGAGTGGAAAATAGTATTTTATGAGTTCATTTTTGATGTTTAACTGTAATATACTTTAATTTTGATGTTATATGCCCTAACAATCATGTTACTATATAATATCTATTAAATTAACTAATATTGAAAACATAAAATATTTTTATTACAAAATCAAAATGCAACATACATGTATCTATTCAATTCCAAGTTGAGTATCAATATTTTTCATGCATGTCTGGGTCACATTTGTATTTGGTCCCTGGGATTTGACTCTAGCCTTGATATTGTACTCATCTAAGGTCCTAGTAGCTTGTGTATATCCGATAGCCATAATAATACTATTGTTTTGTTGAGTATAGTGGTTGAAATTTACAAAAGGTTAAGCAAGGTCTGATACATTGTTTGGCTTAGATTGAGAAGGATGATATCTGCAACGGTAGGAAGACCCAGAGGGCTCATATCCATGTAGATTATAACCCAGCATGGTAGGATTTGATCTGATAGAAGATGATGATCTCAAGTACTGGAGAGATCCTAACACATTTAGGATTCCCATTTGATGCATGAACTCATCAGCCAGATTAGTATGGTGTTTGTCACCTCTACTTCCCCCCCTCCCTCCCCTAATGTATGCTATAGCATCCTTCCTAGCGCTATACCCATGGTTCCTATCTTGCATCGCATACTCAAACTAGGACTCACTAGCGAATGGAGTAAGTAAAGAGAACTATGTGCCACCCCCTTCTATAAATATTGGTGATGACCTGCATGATATGTTTCCAATCTCATCAATCATATCTTGCATCGGTCTCAGAATGTAGTGCAATGTGCTTGAAGCAACTATAGACTTATAAAAGAACATCTCATCACAATATGCGAGAAAATTGATGATGCTCAGTTTATTGGGTCTTGTTCATCCATCACACATAAAAGTGAGGCCGTATGTCTCCTAACTGCTCTTGTAGGAGGCTATTCAACATTATAACTCCTTGCTCTAATATGGTAGGTTACCATATATGTCCTTTGGCCCAAAGCCTCGATCAGTTCTCTAGACAACACTAATCATAAATCAGTAATAGATGTTTTCTGTGGCATTTGCTGCTATGTGGCTAAAGAAGACCCACTTCCTAATTGACTTTCACATGTTAGATTTTCTATCCGTCATAACCACTGTTTCAATTCTCTGTTGCCGTGAGTCTCTACTTGGAAAGACATGTGAATCAACATTGTGGATACCTGCGTCTGAGCACATATGTTTAGACTTATTTTTCTGCTTGCTTCCAATTTCCAAGGATCGAAACATGGAAGCTATCCAACTCTATTGCCTATCAGGTACCTAGCTTACGGATGAGCTCCTATGGATAGCTGATGAGCCTGTCCCAGCCACCCTAGAGCCACCATCCTTCTCGTATTGTAAGGCCATGTACTGAACTAAGACTTGCCCCTGGCAATCTCCTCTCTCTACCACTCCTCCCTATTGACCTGCATGGCCTCAGTTTAGACCAATACACATCTTTCGGCTTAGGAACCGAACTGACCGACCAAACCATACTGATCTCCGATCAGTTTGGGCTAAATTGACTGGTTCGGTATGGTTCGGCTCACCCTGATACCACCACATGTACTTGGAAATTAATAAGTGGAAGCTTTATTCTCTCAGTGCATATTTACTTGTGTTCCACCTTTGTTTTGCATGATGGATTCTATGCATGCTCTGGCGGATTTTCAAGCAAACCAAACACCAATCGTTGGAGTCCTTGGTTATGGATCACTTCAAAGATTCTTGGTGTATATACCAGTTGTTGATGGAGAACTTTAGTAGTAAGGTGACTATGGTTATCCTTCTAGATTTAGGATTTAATTTTAATCTGCATTTAGTAGTAAGGTCTTCGATGGTTTGGACATACACAATGAAGACCTTTATATGCTTTAGTTAGAAAGAATGATCTTTTAACAATCCATAGTAAGGATAGAGGTAGAGGTAGACCTAACTAGGTAGACCTAAACTAACATGGACAAAATAATTAAAAAAGATATACCTATTTGTAATTTGAATGTCGACTTAGTCCTAAATAGAGCAGAGTGGAGGAATCAGATTCATGTAGCCGACCCTATGTAGTTGAGAAAAGGCTTAGATCAGTTGAGTTGAGTTGAGTTGAGTTCTTCCTAATTTAGTAGTTTCCCTTTAGTTGTGTCGCCATGAACCTCGCACTGGCCTCCCACCCTATGTCAACCTGACTAGTGTCCAAACTAAGATAATCCAAACAATCAGTAGCTTTGGCCTATTCATGAATGACATTAAGAAGGCACAGGGGTGCATGAATTTCAAAGGATTTAGTTTGACTCCAAAAAAAAATGCCAAAGTAGGTTGATTTCCTATCATACAAAGTAATTTTCATTTCTTTTTCGATGATTTAACTAATGCAAAACAAGGATTAAAGTGTCATTACGGTTGTTGTCTTGGTTTGGTTCTGAGTGGGCGCAGTATTAGGACAAACTGGGATGGCCATTAACTACAAGAATGAAGAGCCAAAAAAAATGTTTTAGGATGCCAGGCTATCCCCAATGCTGGGAGCATTGTCCTAGTCCATCCGGCTAGTACCAACTGGGATGATCAAGACATCCAGGCACAGGAGTAAACCAATGTCCTACGTTCTTCTCTCATCAAAATGGTAAGGTGCTGGTAGGACGTGAGATAATGCGCCAACACCCAAATCCTTAATTTATTATTATTTTTTAAAATCACTTCTAGAAACTTATAATTATGCCTAGAACAATTTCCCTATTCCTATTGTTCCTAACCATTTTTTTAAGTGATTGTGCTCTGCATCTGATTTCATAAGTAGAGTATCCCTCGCCTCTTGAAGAATTCTGGGTTAAAGACTCTTTATTGATTTATTCTTGTGCAGTTGGCCACAATTAACAAGATAAATTTTACAATTTTAGATTTGTGGTCATCCTAAAATAATCTTCTTCTAATTTGTTTAAGAACTGTAACTGGAATGACAATAATAGACAAAAGATAATAACAAGCTGGATGACACTACTACAAATACAATATTGTTGCCTAGATCTAGCAACCCAAGAGGGGGGAGGGGGGTGAATTGGGTTTCTTAAAAAATTTAATTGGCTATCAAGTATGTGCACTTATATTCTTTTACAAATGAGTATCGTGTAGTGAAGTGAATCTAGTACGCAACCAATCACAAAAAATATATCACAACCAAACACACAATATTTATAGTGGTTCGGTGGCAACCTTGCACCTACATCCACTCCCCAAGAATACCTTGGGTATTCCACTAATCACTACTAGCCAACTTAGCTAGCAACACTTGTTTCCGGGCATAAGTAAGCCTTACAAATCAATCACCACTAGCCAACCTAGCTAGCAACACTTGTTTCCGGACACAAGCAAGCCTTACAAATACAAATCCGGGTAGACCTCTACCCAATTACGTTTTACAACTGTGAAACAAATTAAAGCACAAGTGATAGAATGTTTAATACAATAAGCTCCTAGATATGAGCAGATTTAAACAATAGAAATACTTATCAACTTGAAGAGCTAATCTCGAAGTTGCTTCTTTCTTTAATAAACGCAGCAGCACAATAGAAGCCCTCAAGGTAGCTTTGAATGCTCTTCAATGAGGGTAGATGGAGCTTTAAGACCACTTGAAGAATCAGCAATAAATGAACTCCGATGGGTTAAAAAATAATCAAAGCAATGCTTCAACAATCTTTAAACAAATCTCTTTCAAATGATTTTTCTCTTAATATTTTTCTGATATTTTTTGATTTTTCTTTTTCAAATTCACTAACTCCTTTTTTCACTTTTCTTCTCACTTTGAAACACTATTCATCTCCACTATTTATAACAAGAATATCAAGATATAGCCGTTGTGAAATAGAGGAGGGAATGAGAGAGAGAACCGGCCAAGAGAGGAAATTCCAAACGGTAACAAAATGGTGAAGTGGAATTCCAATCCACAAAGATTAGAAGCCAGGGAATGGAACCAGCCGAAGGAAGCAAGAAGTTGGCATTCCAAAATCCAAAAGCGGCATTCTAAAAATATAAAACCGGCATTCCAATAACTATCTAAAAGGAAGCCAGCAGATGGACTTAAAATGTTGGCATTCCAAAATCCAAAAGCGGCATTTCAAAAGTACAAAACCGGCATTCTAAGGAAAAGTTGGCATTCCAATGTTTCATCCAAAAGCTACCAGCCGAATGAAATCGGCATGCCAAGAGGAAGGGTTAGAATTCCAATTTTTGAATCACAAGAAACCAGTCGAAAGCTCATTAAGATTAGCATGCCAAAAGACAAGTTGGCATTCCAACTAAAGACTCTTAAACTTCCAATGGAGGGCCATTAAAATCTGGTAGCCCGACTAGGATTCTAGCATGCCAAAAAGGAAAGTTGGCATTCCAACTTTTCATCCAAAAACCATCACTCGAAAGACCAAATGAATTAGCATGCCAAAATTCCAAACTAGTATGCCAGAATGAAGCACCAGGGAGCCGGCAGAAGGTATGGAAAACTTAGCATGCTAACTCCAACATTTAGCATTCCAAGTTAAAGCACCAGGGCATTCCCAAACTCCAAACATAAGGAACTAGCCGTTAGATACATGCAAGCTAAGTAATCCAACAACCGAAGGCAACCCGAATGTAAACCGAAGGCAACAAAATCTGGTATTCCAAATCAAAGATTGGTAACCCAAGATTCAAACATTAAGCATCCAATCCGAAGGCAATAGAAATACAGAGAGTTTAAGAACATATTCCGGCGATGATTCAAAATAGAATTATAAATAGGAACTTGTAGGATAATTAAATCCAATTCAAGATAATGCAAATATAATTAAACTTGAAAGTCATTTTGTCAAGTGAACCGTATTACCTTATATTATGAATTACAATATACCTAGGATAAATGAAGTGTATTGTTCCATGATGAATAACCTGAAATTGATTGAACTTGACAAATACAATATTAACACAATACTTAATTGTTTTGCGTTTCATCAAAATCAATATGGGGTCAACAATCTCCCCTTTTTTATGATGACAAAACCATTAAGTGTTCAATAAGAAATAAGTAATTCAATTAAAGCATTCCTTGCAGCTTTGAAGCATAAGACAGTGCGTGCCGAAATGTATGTGTAACGTGCCAAAAAATATCTTGCAAAGCTTCCCCTTTGGTTTTGATACAATGAAGTTTTCAAAATATTCATTTGATTTTTCTAGAAAGAAAAAGCAACAATAGAATGTATGAAAGCTTTAAAGTTGTGAAGTGTGTGCTTTCCATTTCTCCCATTTCTTTTTCAGTACAAGTTTTCGAAACATAACGTTGAAAGTCAGAATGTGTGTTTTCTATTTCTCCCCTATGATTATGAAGTGCATTTTATTTTCAAATTTTTTTTTTATAAAATCATAGTGTATGCTTTTCGTTTCTTTTAAATTAAAATTAGAATGTATGCTTTTCGTTTCTCTTAAATTAAAATCAGAATGTATACTTTTCATTTCTCCCCCTTTTTTCATTAATCAAAAAGAAGGTGAAAGAGTTTGCATCTATTGTATGTCTTTTCTTCAATGGAATGAATGAAGTATAGCAAATAATGATAAGCATAAAATTTCAATATTAAGCAGATATTGTAAAGTGCAGATGAAATTAAACAAATCTTACAAACAATACAAACCAGTCATTAATAACTTACAAGCCAATACACAAATTGGTCCACAATAGTAAGCAGTAGTTATACAATTCATACAAACATAATAAATAAGAAACATAGTTTCAAAACAGCATAAGTCCAAAGTAATAGAAGTAACATAGGCAGGGGCAGCACAAGCAGAAATCCAGAAGCAACATCAGTCGATGATATCAACGTGAGAAGATGAAGAAGATCCACGAGCATGTCTGGAAGGATGAGATGATCTCAAATGAGGGGCAGGACATCGAGTGGGGTCTTCAACATTAGGAGACAACTAAGATATAAAAGATTGAATTTTTGTTGCATATTGTGGCACTCAGTAACGAGTCTAGAATGACTATCAAGAGCACGCTGGGCCTTGACAATTTGCAATCTAAAAGAAGACATCTCATTACTTGCAATGCCAACACTATCCAACAAAGAGTTCACATCCTTTCTCAGCTTGCCTAACTCGGCAAAGAAATTAGAAATGTCCATCATAGTACCATAATTGAAAGCTTTTCCTTTAATGATGGTCACACTGCGTTGTAAATCATATAGGCTTAATTTGATGTCACTTAAGGTAGAGAACATTGAAGATATGTGGGGAATCATGGTAGTATCAGAAGAATAAGAAGATGAACTGTTGACAAATCCACCAAGAGAAACAACATCATAAATCCTACGAACCAAAGTCTCCATATCATCATGGTCCATTTTGGTAACCATAGGATGACTTGGTTGGAAAGGATTCTGAGAGGGTGGTGGAACATTGGGTGGAATCGGATTAGTAGTAGGATTATTAACAAAAGAAGGATTAATATTAATAGAAGGATTGAGGTCCATAGGCATAAAACCTTGTTCAGCAAACATGTAAGAGTAGTTTGTAGGAGGATCAGTAAACATAGAAGTAAAATTTTGAGGTACATTAGAATCAGAAGGATAATTTTGATTGTCAGCAAAAAGAAGGGTAACTCTGATGTTCAGTGGAAAAATCCTGAGGTACAGTAGATTGCTTCCCCTGGACAGGTGCATGAATTACTTGCATTTTTCCTTTGCTCCTAGTCCAAAGGCCATCTACCTTAGCAAAACCCATACGAATTAAGACGCTCATTATAAACATCATTATCGCTAAGGTGGTAGACATTCTCACTCCTAACATCAACATCGAAATGATTAAATGCATGGGTAAGAAGTAGACCATAGGGTAGGGCAGCTCTAGATCTACTAACAGCCTCTCTCATCATAAATCATTTTTTAGGCAGGCATAGATGAGTTTGGGTTACAACATGAAACATGAAAGTTAAGTCTCGGTCATTCACATAGTCAAAGCTACCACTCATAGAAGTAAGACAGCGAGAAACAATACTATGAAGTAATCTCATTTCCGCATTTAGATCTTTAGCAAAAACACGATCAATATTAGAAGCATCATCAATATCCAGAACAGTTTCTAATTTAAACTTTCTATCTTCAAGAGTATCATCACCAAGATCAGTACTTGAAATGTTCAAAATTTGACTCAAGGAATTTTCATCAAATTCAATTCTAACACCTTTAACAGTTGAAGTTACTCTATCATTTCCAAAACTAATATTATGATAAAAGATTTTAACGAGATCGGGGTAAATGGGTAGGTTTGTCTTAAGTAAGTGTTCCCAACTTTGATATGCTAAATTTTTTCTAATGAAAAATTTTTCAGAAGCTAGAAACTTAAAATAACAATTTTTCCAAATGCTACAATCTTCTAATCATAGATTGAAAGCTTGAAGGATTAATAGGAGAGCACTCACTAATGCCTCGGGATGATGATCCACGCACAGATTTACCTTTGGGAGCCATAGATCAAAAGAAAAGCAATGGGATTTGAAGTTGAAATGAAGAAGTAGAAGAAACTTGAGGGGAAGAGGAAGAACACGCTCGGCTTGGGCTTGGAGAGGAAGAAAACGGTGATGCACGGTTTGGGAAAGGTGGATTTGGAAGCAAAGGGGATTTAAATAGCAGCCGGTTCTCATTTCCTTGGTTGGAAGACCAACAATGCAAAGTTGGTATTCCAAAATAGAAAATCTGGTAGGCCGGTTGCCAAAGAGTGGAATACCAAAGTATAAAGATTCCTTTCATTCATTACATCATCCGAAATAATTTGAAATTGATCCAATAAAAATATTAAAAATAAGGAGTATGAAGATCAAATAGTTGCAATTCATATGGCATAAAATTCATGCAATCATGATGAGTATAGGTATGTATATAAATTAAACAATCATGATAACTCATTTAAATAGAAGGGTCAAGCATACCAAGCTCTCTTCTAATTTCATAAAATTTTGATTCATCAAGGGGTTTTGTGAAAATATCAGCGAGCTGCAAATCAGTACAAACATGCTCAAGTACAATATTACCATTATTAACATGATCTCTAATAAAATGATGCCTAATCTCTATATGTTTTGTCCTAGAGTACTGAATAGGATTTTTGGTTAAATTGATAGCACTAGTATTATCACATTTTATTGGAATATTTTTAAGTTTGATGCCATAATTTCTAGTTGTTTAATCCATAAGATTTGAGCGCAATAACTTCCAGCCGCAATGTACTCAGCCTCAGCTGTGGAGAGTGCCACTGAAGTTTATTTCTTGCTAAACCATGCGATTAAATTAACACCTAAAAATTGACAAGCTCCACTAGTAGATTTTCTGTCTAATTTACAATCTGCAAAATCTGAATCAGTGTACCCTATTAAGTCAATGCAAGATTATTTGTCATATCACAATCCTAAGTTTACTAAACCACTCAAATATTTAAATATTCTCTTAACAGCTAATAAATAGGTTCCTTAGGGTTAGCTTGATATCTAGTGCGCATGCATACACTGAATAATATATCTGGCTTACTAGCAGTCAAATAGAATAAAGATCCTATCATTCCTCTATATAATTTCAAATCAACACTTTTATTAGTACTATAAGAGTCTAGTCTACAAGAAGAGCTCATAGGTGTACTGATATACTTGGAAGTCTCCATGCCATATTTCTTTAACATTTCTCTGATATATTTGCTTTGGCAAATGAAGATTCCATCATTACTCTACTTGATTTGTAGTCCGAGAAAATAGTTTAATTCGCCCATCATGCTCATCTCGAACTCTTCCTGTATGAGCTTTGCAAAGTCTTGACATAATGTTTCGTTAGTAGAACCGAAAATGATGTCATCAACATAAATTTGGATAATAAGCATATCATCATTTTATCTTTTAATAAAAAGTGTTGTATCAACATTTTCTCTAATGAATTTATTGCTAATCAAGAATTTGCTTAATCGTTCATACCACGCTCGAGGAGCTTGCTTCAAACCATACAATGCCTTGTTCAATTTGAAAACATGGTTTGGAAACAAGTAATTCTCAAATCTTGGTGGTTGCTCGACAAACACTTATTCGGTAATGTATCCATTTAAGAAAGCACTTTTAACATCCATTTGATATAATTTGAAATTCATAAAGCATGCAAAAGCAAGTAACAATCTAATGGCTTCGAGTCTAGCAACAGAAGCATAAGTTTCATCAAAGTCAATTCCTTCTTCCTGACAATAACCTTTAGCTACTAGTCTTGCTTTGTTTCTAATTATATTACCATGCTCATCCAACTTATTTCTAAATACCCATTTAGTCCCAATAATTGGATGATCATGTGGTCTATTAACTAGTGTTCATATTATTTCTTTCAAATGATTTAATTCTTCATGCATAGCATTTATCCATTCTATGCCATCTTTAGCATCTTCAAAACATTTAGGTTCAATATAAGATAGAAATGCTAAGTTATTATAAGTATCTTTAAATGAAGATCTAGTTTTAATACCATGTGAGATATCAGCAATAATAAATTCCTTAGGGTGATTGTGTACATACCTCCAATCCTTTTTTAGGTCATGATTACCTTGTGGTTCTTCATGATTTACCTCTTCTTGATTGGTTTGAATATTTGCGTCTTCTTTTTCCTCCAAAGTAATTTCCTTCACTTGATTTTCAATTTCTCCTGCATCATCAATAGCCTCTCTCTCATTGGAAGATCATTAGTTTCGTCAAAAGCGACATGAATTGATTCTTCTATTACTAAAGTATTTTTGTTGAAAACTCTGTAAGCTCTACTAGAAGAGTAACCAAGAAAAATACCTTCATCAGATTTTGTGTCAAACATGTCCAGATTTGATTTTTCATTATTCAATATAAAACATCGACATCCGAAAACACAAAAATATGCAATGTTGGGTTTTCGATCTTTGTAAAGCTCATAAGGGGTCTTTTTAAAATAGGTCTAATCAAGGCTCGGTTTAAAATGTAACATGAGATGTTAATTGCTTCTGCCCAAAAGTACTTGGGAGATTGCTCTCACACAATGTGGTACGGGCCATTTCTTCCAAGGTTCGATTTTTTCTTTTTATAACCCTATTTTGTTGAGGTGTCCTAGGTGCAGAAAAATTATAATTAATGCCATGCTCATTGCAAAAACTTTCAAAGAAATGATTTTCAAATTCTTTTCCATGATCACTCCGAATCGATAAAACCGAAACTTCCTTTTCATTTGTAATCTTTTTAAATAAGTTTTGAAATGCAAAAATGCTTCATCTTTTCTAGCTAAAAATAAAACCCAAGCAAATCGTGAGAAATCATCGATAATTACAAAACCGTAACGCTTACCTCCTAAACTTGTAGTTCTAGTTGGTCCGAATAAATCCATATGCAATAATTCCAATGGTCTAGTAGTTGAAATCATATTTTTAGATTTAAATGAAAACTCTAGTTTGTTTTCCTAGTTGACATGCATCACAAATCTTATCTTTTTCAAAATTCAATTTTGATAAACCTTTGACTAAATCCTTTTTCAGTAGTTTTGAAAGAAGATCCATGCTAACATGTGCAAGTCTACGATGCCATAACCAACTTGATTCAGCAATTTTAGCATTCATAGCAACTAAACAATCAAAGTCATGGTCATTTAAATCATTCAAATCAACGGTATAAACATTTCCATGCCTATGACCAATAAGTTTCATACAATTATCAGTAGGATTTGAAACAATGCAAACAGATGATTCAAAAATCACTTAAAAACCTTTGTCACATAATTGATTAATACTTAACAAGTTATGCTTTAAACCATTAACTAACAAGATATTTTCAATATATGTATGAGGTGTGACATCAATTTTACCAATGCCAATGATTTTACCTTGGCCATTATCTTTAAAGGTGACTATACCTCCATCTTTAGCTTCTAAAGTGATGAACTGTGATTCATCACCGGTCATGTACCTTGAACACCCGCTATCAAGATACCATTTTCATTTAGATCCACGGGTTGCAAAACACACCTCCTCATTGTCCGCAATGAAGCAAAAATTAGCCACTTCATTCTTTTCTTCTCCTTCGAAGCTTGAACTTTCAGAATCACTCCATGTAGCCATCATTGCCTTTTTCTTATATTTCTTGGGACCTTTCTTTAGTTGTGAACATTTCGATTTAAAGTGTCCCGACTTCTTGCATTCATAACAGATAATTTTTTTTTCCTTTTCTTTGTTCCCATCTCCTCTTGTAAATGGTTTTTTTTTTCCTCTAAACTTTCTTCTTTTCATGAATCTCTTAAATTTTCTAGTAACGAGGGCCATGTCCTCATCATCACTGTCATCCTTAGATTCATTTGACTCTTCCTTTTGTTCAGAAATTTTAAGAGCCATAGTCCTTCTCTTTGACTCGTCCTCATCAGTAAGTTGTTTGATTTGAAGCTCATAAGTCATTAAGGATTCCAACAATTCTTCCAGGGATAAAACATTAAGGTCCTTTGCCTCCTGAATAGCAATGACTTTGGCCACCCAAGACCTAGGCAAAGATCGCAATACCTTCCTCACAAGATCAGCATTAGTATATGATTTACCAAGACTTTTAAGCTCATTTATAATGTCAGTAAATCTAGTAAATATTTCAGAAATTGATTCACTAGCATCCATCTTAAATAATTCATATTTATGGACAAGCATATTTATCTTAGATTCTTTCACTTGATTAGTACCCTCATGGGTAACTTCTAATCTATCCCAAATCTCTTTAGCAGATAAACAATTAGATATGCGATTAAATTCATTAGCATCCAAAGAGCAATATAAAACATTCACGGCCTTAGCATTGAGCTGAGCCAACTTTTTATCATGTTCATCCCATTTCGTTTTCAGTTTAGGAATCACCATGTTATTTAGTCTAGTTGTGGGTGTGTGAGGACCATTTACTATGATATTCCATAGGTCATAGTCAAGTGCTTAAATGAAAATTTTCATTCTAGCTTTCCAATATCCATAATTTGTGCCATTAAATAACGGTGGCCTATTAGTGGATTGTCCCTCACTCAACAAGGTTGCCATAATCTTTAGCTCTAAGCTTTTTAGGGCTTAACAACAAGAGCACCTACTCTGATACCACTTGTTGTCCAGATCTAGCAATCCAACAAGGGGGTGAATTGGATTTTTAAAAAAATTTAATCGGCTATCAAGTATGTGTACTTATATTCTTTTACAAATGAGTATCGTGTAGTGAAGTGAATCTAGTATGCAACAATCACAGAAAATATATCATAACCAAACACAATATTTATAGTGGTTCGGTGCCAACCTTGCACCTACATCCACTCCCCAAGAACACCTTGGGTATTCCACTAATCACTACTAGCCAACCTAGCTAGCAACACTTGTTTTCGGGCACAAGTAAGCCTTACAAATCAATCACCATTAGCCAACCTAGCTAGCAACACTTGTTTCCGGGCACAAGCAATCTTACAAATACAAATCCGGGTAGGCCTCTACCCAATCACGTTTCGCAATTGTGAAACAAATTAAAGCACAAGTGATAGAATGTTTAATACAATAAGCTCCTAAATATGAGCAGATTTAAACAATAGAAATACTTATCAACTTAAAGAGCTAATCCCGAAGTTGCTTCTTTCTTTAATAAACGCAGCAGCACAATAGAAGCCTTCAAGGTAGCTTTGAATGCTCTTCAATGATGGTAGATGGAGCTTTAAGATCACTTGAAGAATCAGCAATAAATGAACTCCGGTGGGTTGAAAAATAATCAAAGCAATGCTCCAACAATCCTCAAACAAATCTCTCTTTCAAATGATTTTTCTCTCAATATTTTTCTTATATTTTTCTTTTTCAAATTTACTAAATCTTTTTTTCACTTTTATTCTTACTTTGAAACATTGTTCATCTCTACTATTTATAACAAGAATATCAAGATATAGCCGTTGTGAAATAGATGAGGGAGTGAGTGAGAGAGAGAGAGAGAGCCGGCTAAGAGAGGAAATTCCAAATGGTAACAAAATGGTGAAGTAGAATTCCAATCCACAAAGATTAGAAGCCAGGGAATGGAACCAGCCGAAGGAAGCAAGAAGTTGGCATTCCAAAATCCAAAAGCGGCATTCTAAAAATACAAAACCGACATTCCAATAACTATCCAAAAGGAAGCCAGCAGATGGACTTAAAATGTTGGCTTTCCAAAATCCAAAAGCGGCATTTCAAAAATACAAAACCGACATTCTAAGGAAAAGTTGGCATTCCAACGTTTCATCCAAAAGCTACCAGCCGATTGAAATCGGCATGCCAAGAGGAAGGGTTGGAATTCCAATTTTTGAATCACAAGAAACCAGCCGAAAGCTCATGACGATTAGCATGCCAAAAGACAAGTTGGCATTCCAACTAAAGGCTCTTAAACTTCTAACGGAGGGCCATAAAAATCTGGTAGCCCGACTAGGATTCTAGCATGCCAGAAAGAAAAGTTGGCATTCCAAATTTTCATCCAAAAACCATCACTTGAAAGACCAAAAGAATTAGCATGCCAAAATTCCAAACTAGTATGCCAGAATGAAGCACTAGGGAGCCGGCAGAAGGAGTGGAAAACTTAGCATGCCAATTCCAGCATTTAGCATTCCAAGTTGAAGCACCAGGGCATTCCCAACTCCAAACATAAGGAACTAGCCGTTAGATACATGTAAGCTAAGTAAGCCAATAACCGAAGGCAACCCGAATGTAAACCGAAGGCAACATAATCTGGTATTCCAAATTAAAGATTGGTAACCCAAGATTCAAGCATTAAACATCCAATCCGAAGGTAATAGAAATACAGATAGTTTAAGAATATAATCCGGTGATGATTTAAAATAGAATTATAAATAGGAACTTGTAGGATAATTGAATCCAATTCAAGACAATGCAAATATAATTAAACTTGAAAGTCATTTTGTCAAGTGAACTGTATTACCTTATATTATGAATTACAATATACCTGGGATAAATGAAGTGTATTGTTCCATGATGAATAACCTGAAATTGATTGAACTTGACAAATATAATATTAGCACAATACTTAATTGTTTTGCGTTTCATCAAAATCAATATGGGGTTAAGAAATATTATTCAAACCATGGACAAGATCATGTGTTCTCAAATGTCCACAAGTTCTACTCGAATTTTCCAGCGACTCTACTTTTGCATACTATGCTTTATCATATAATAGAGGTGAGCAGAAATATATTAGGTACATATTTCAACCTTGTACCAAACTCGTCATTCCTTTCTATATCTCATTGTCATGAATTTGACTTCTTGTCCTTTGTTTCCAATTGCCATTATCTGTGGAGATCTGAACACCAATAATCAATGAGCAGTCAATCTTTAGCCTATATAGCAGTTCAGAAGAACAGGAAATGAGCTTGAAATTTAAAATCTGGTCTGAACGGTTGTAACACAGGATAGATCAACAGAGTGGTCATCAGAAAGCTGAAACTTGATAAAGAACAACAGTATGTCCAGGGGGTAAAGCCATGAATAAGGCCAGCTTCATCAGCCCTACTCATGACAGGGGTCTGATGCCTCAGCAAGTAGAACATATGCAGTAGACATGAACATGCATTTCAACAAGGCTTGAAAAGTGATTCTCCTGTTGTTTCTTTCTTTTTAAATAACAAAGTGCTGGTGTTGCAATCCATAACCAGAAAAAAGACCAATTGCTAATTGTTTGTTTTCATAATAACCATGTCCTTAACCTTGTAAAATATATGGATTTTATTTTGCTGGTTTAATTTCTTTATGATATAAATCCTTTTCTGCACATGGGTTGGGTTGGTCTTTGTTTTTGGCATGATTGGAAGATGATCTATATAAATTGAGTTGAATATTTCAGTTCAAGCATATCCACTTCTGTTTCAGCCAGGTTGGTTTGACATTAAGAAATTACTTTTATAATGTCATTTAGATTGTTATGTCAAATTGACCCTAAATACAGACCATAATTAAAAGCATCCGTAGGCCTAATTGTCTCCTAGACATCTTGTGCAAGAAAAAGGCCTTAATAATGACCCTTCCACATAAGGTAGATGAAAAACTATATTTATGTTATCAGTCACAGAACCAATGGTTAATCTACTACCATAAAGTTTCCTTAAATTAGAGGAGGGTTGGGGTAGATAGTGAATAGTAGAGTTGTTCAAGTTGCTGAGAGTTGTTACTAGCAGATTGGGTTGGAATCGCACCCCTCTGTAATAAAGGAAGTGAGGCTCTATATCTGCCCTTCAAGTTCAGAAAAAAAAGGAAAAAGTGAAAAAGAAAGGGAAAATGTTTTGTGCATATTGTACTAGTTTCCAGTAAGTCAGGTTTGATTGGGTTTCATATGATCCATATCTGATCCATATTTTAAATGGCTTGAATTTTTTCTTTCTGCCTGAGTCTTCCCTCAGATTTTTTTTTTCAAATTTTTTACCTGAGTCAAATACAAATGGCTTTTGTTTGGATTGGGTTGGATTACTTTTGGGTCAGTAGTAGATTAGCAGCCAAGGTGGTCAGATCCACTTCGAGCCCTAATAGAATTTTTCTAAGAGCTATTCCCTTTGTTCTCAGGATATACTAGTATACTAAAGAATTAAAGATAATTTCTTTCTTTCTGTTTTTTTTAAACCTGCTCTCTTGATGGATCAAGTAAGATGAATGGGATTTTGAAGATGTCCGGTTTATCTTTTAGTTCAAAATGATATTCAACTACATTATCTAAAGTTCGATACTTTGTGATGTAGGGAGAGAGATTGAACCATCTCCCGGCTGCCTCACACCATGCTACTCAGAAATTTAGTCTTGTTACCCTTTGGAATAACTGAAATGTCATTACTTTGAGGTGAGGTTGCACTATTTACTATTAGAGTAAAAGAAATAGTGATACCAAGGTTTGCCATCTTGGTACCGTATCCTATACCGATACCACACTGGTATAATGCCAGTATGCCTAGCACGTGGGCTAGTTCAGCGTAACTAGACTTGTTATGCCATGGTACCGAGTCTCAGTTCAGTGCTATTATGGTATGGTATGAGCCAGTGTGACTTACCATTGGTGATCCTGAATTGACAAGTATTCAAAAAGGGACTGCAGAGGGCATTGCTATAACAGACCAATTGTTTAAGCTATTGAACAGCTCTTCATGTATAATGTTGAATTGGTTGCTGAGACAGAAGAGGAAAGAAGATTGGGTAACAAGTAGAAGAAAGGTATATAGTGCCCACCAAAACAGTGAAAAATAAAGCTGCTCATAAGTCCTTCCAATTTTATTGCTTAACTGAAAAGCTATTTGAAGAAATCAAATAAATCATATAAAAACACTTTGGAGTCATTGAAAGATCTGGCATATATAATGACCATAGTATCCCAACATAGTTTGGTGTAGAAGCAAGAATTTTTAATCTGAATAGTTCCTTCAAATAAGTAGTGCTTGAAACCTACAAAATAGAGAAAAATTCAACTCTTTATGTAAGGGAACCTACACCTTTTAATAGTTAATTGAATACTAAAATTATATTCATTTTAAATTAAATGGTTTCACTTGTGTTGAAAAAAAAGCTTCTTTAATTTGAAGCTAAGGTTTATTTTTGAGTCCTCCAAATTATGTTAATTCTTAATTGTTTAAAGACTTAAATTACTATGCTTTCCTTTGGAGTACCACTATATGTCCTTGCTACAGTTGACCAAAAAATCATGATGACTCTTGAATTTGTATGTTCTATTTGATGATACAAGCATTTAAACTTATTTACTGTTTAGAATCCAATGAATGCTTTGTACCATATATTCACTTGCTGGCAGTATAATTGACATTGATCATTGCTTTGAATTTTGATAGCCCCACTTTGGGTGCAGGGAGGAGTGATGCAAACTCATGATGAAGAGACCCGAAAGTTTTTCAAGCATTCATCTGTCATTTGTGTCTTGTCACCTCGCTATCCTAGCAATAAGCTTAGCATGGTTAAACAACAGGCAAGCTGTACCACATAAATTTATTTGATATTATACACATAAACAGTGAAATACCATATTTATATACATTGATATTGATTCTTCTTGGTAATTGTTCTGGGTAATATAACAATTATGTCATTGAATTCACTGTCTACATGATCAAGAACCATCTTTATACTTGTTGAGTTGAAGATGAGATTAACTTCTTCATTCAGCAACTTTGAATTTGATGTACGGCATTTAATATCTGTTCCAGAGATATGCTTTGTCCAACATCATTGCCAGACAATTTTTGGTATGCTTCATATCCTTCCTTTAATCTGAAACAGGCCAATTAGAAGTATATTATTTTGATGAAAAGAAAAGTTACAAGGACTATTAATCAAACTAACAAATTTATAAATGTGAAACAAAAGAGAACATACAATGATCATTCAGAATGCATTTAATTTGGAGAAGCAGTTCTATAATGAAACAATGGATAGATGTGATTAAATACAAAGAGAAAATGTTTAATAAAACCTAGATATGTAGAACAAATGAATTTTGATAAAATGATTCAATATTGTGGTTTTAGCCTTGATCAAGGTCTGTGGAACCGTGAGTTGGTATTGGACTGATTGAGTATCAAATCAAACCGAGCTGGCAGCATCCATCGGTTTGGATCAGTTTGGCTCTTTTTGCTTCTTTTTTTTTTCATTTTTTCCCCTTTCTATGTGGTATGCAAGGTTGAGATCCTCCTATGAGCTCACATCCTCTCTCCTTTCTCTTATTTCCATTCAAAATTACTCTTATTTCCATTCAAAATTATTTTAAGTGAAAGATTTCTTATGGAAATAAGGGAATGCTTTCATTTGAATTCAACAAAATATCAGAAAATCAAATTCATTAAGAATAAAATATAAAGTCTCCCTCTTAAGAATAAATTTGAAGAATTCAAGAAATAGTGCTTTAGCAAATATCAAGTTAGGATACTTTCATTCCGGATAAAAATCTTAGAAAATCAATTTAATTTAAAAATAATGAGACAATAAGATATCAAAAAAAATATTTTAAAATAAAATTTGTAAATCTTTGGTCAACATTTGGTCAAACATACAGGGTTTTAGACTTACACAGAATCATAATAATAATGAACATCATATTGACGTATGCTGACTTGATTCACAATTTATCAAAGCAATACAATTAGATTTGCCAAAAAATCCTAAGGCTAAAATGTATTTCTTAGGGTTTAGACTATGATGTGTCACTAGATCGGAGGTCCTATCATTAAGAAAATATCCCGCTTTTGGTTTAGTGACACATCATTATATATACCTTAAAAAATATGTTTAAACCTTAGAATTTTATGGTAAACTTAATTTATTGTTTGATGAGTTGTGGCTTAAATTGGCATAAGCTAGTGCGAAGTTCATTATCATGATCCTATCTAAGTTTGGAAACTCCATAAGTTTGACCAAATTTTGACCAAAACCTTACCAATTGTATTTTAAAATATTTTTTTCGGTATCTTGTTTTCTCATTAATCCTAAGTTAAATTATTTTTGTGATATTTATCTAGAGTGAAAGTACTATAACTTGATATTTGTTGAAGTGCTATTTCTTGAAATTCTCTGAATTTGTTATTGAGAAGGAGAGTTAATGTTTTATTCTTAAGGAATTTGATTTTTTTAAATATTTTTATTGAATTCAAATGGGGTTATTCCCTTATGTTGACGAGAAATTTTAAGTAAATAGAAAGGAAGAAGAAAGAAAAGAGAGGATGACATATATTTAAGCGATTTTGAATGACAATAAGAGAGAGAAGTGAGGATGTGAGCTCACAAGAGCCCACATGCCACCAAGCTCATCCTTTTACCTAAAACCATCCAAATTGGGTGGTTCAATATAGTTGCGGTTCTCAGGATTTGGTCTGGTTCGCTTGTTGTATTGAATTGAAGGGTCAAATCGAACCAAATTTTGGTTGGTTCGTTCGGTTTGGTGCAGCATTCATTGGCCTTGATATATTAATGTCCTTTTTGCTTTCAATTTTTAACTGACACAGGAACTGAATCATGCCCTTTTGCTTTCTTTGACCCGAATGGCATCTTGGTTTATAGGAAATATTTTAATTTGAATTTCATATGTCTTGAGAGCTATAACCTTTCTCAGTCTATTTTAGTGTCCATTGGAGAATCCTGAATATTTTACTTTAAGCCAACTTATTTAGTCAAAGAAAATGGTCACCCAGTTTTTTCCAACCATTTTTACTAAAGGGGAGTGCTGTCAACATAAAAAGATGTAATATAGGTGGCATCCTTCGTACATTGGAACACCCAATCAGATCTTCCTATTATGCTTAGGAGTTGAAGACACCTTGTTGATTCAATTTGTTATTATTGGAGATAGAAGCAATGAGTTTGAGATTACCTTCAGAAGAATTCTATACTGCAACAAGAATAGGCATGTGGAAGGCTGTATAAGAACTGAGAATTTTGCTGACCGAATACAATTCTTTACCATTCAGTCCATTGTTCATCCCCCATTCTTCCATTGAGATTATTAAAAAAAAAAAAATTCCCAATCAACATAATCATTAAAGATCCACTGGCCAAGTTAATTTAGATAGCTGAATTTTCATTACTTGCATTAGAATCTATTATTTTCTGTGAAGGGACTGAACAAAATGCTACCAGGCTTATTTCATAGCTTATGCATGTCTGACAACCTATACTATTGGCTTTCTTGGTAAAAGGGTATTTCTGATATTGATCACTTGACTCATTTATAAAGCACAAAGGATAATGTAGCTTGGGATCCATATTCTGTGCCATATACTCCAAACTGTACATAAATCTTATTCTTTTCTCTCGTTTTCTCTTTATTGTTCTTGTATTTAAATATATATTAGTGATACTATAAAGTATTCTATTCTTTTATTTTCCCTTTAAATGTTTGTTTACATGGTCTTGTTTTTGCTTGATTGCAACCATCTTTTTCACCAACTTATTTTATTTATTTAGTCTATATATCTTGATGTTCCTTCGTATTGAAAGATTAGGGACTCAAATTGTCAAAAAACATGGAATAAAATTCTCTTACACTATTTTATTATGCACAATAATGGCTATATATACATTGTACATTGACTTTGTATAGAAACCAGAAAAACGGAAAAGCATAAAACTAAAATATTTTATTCCTAATTGGATCCCCATATCAAAGGATTTTACTGGATCCTTGAATCAAGGGATTCCCATATCAAGGAATTTCATTGGATCCCTATATCAAGTGATTTTCATAACTAATTTTCCTTCCTAATGATTACAAAATTAAAATTATCGTAAAAAAGTTGTCGGTTTTCCAACACCCCCCTCAAGCTGGTGAATAGATATCATCCATTCTCAGTTTGGATATAATTGTTGAGAAGCCATGACCATTAAGTTCTTTTGTAAACACATCCGCAAGTTGCTCCTTTGTAGGCATATAGGGAGTACAAATCAACTTGTTATCTAACTTCTTTATAAAGTGTCTATCGATCTCGATGTGCTTTGTCCTATCATGCCGTGTCGGATTATAAGCAATATTGATGGTTGACTTGTTGTCGCATATAGTCTCATAGGTTCCTCCCACTTTATCTTGAGATCTTCAAGGATAATCTTTAACCACAGTAGCTCACACACACCTTGAGCCATAGCCTTGAACGTCGCTTTTGCACTTGATCGATCTACCACCTTTTGTTTCTTACTCCTTCATGTAACCAGATTACCACCTAAGAATGTGCAATAACCTGTTGTGGAACGTCTATTAACCGGAGATCCTGCATAGTTTGCATCAATGTAAGATTCAAGAATCAGCACCTTACCTTTTTTGAATAAATTTCCTTTTCCTGGATTAGCTTTCAGGTAGTGGAGTATCCAGTCTGCAGCTTGTAGGTGAACTTCTTTAGAGTTGTGCATGAATTGACTTACTACACTTATAGCATAGGCAATGTCTGGCCGAGTATGTGCCAAATATATTAGCTTCCCAACCAATTTATGAAACCCTTTCTTGTTTACAGCCTTATCATCACTACCCTCTTGTTTGTGATTGGGATCAATCGAGTTGAAGCAGGTTTACATGCTAATTTACCAGTTTTCTTCAAGAGGTCAACCACGTACTTTTGTTGGGAAATGAAGATACCTTGCTGAGATCGAGCTACTTCTATCCCAAGGAAGTATTTTAACCTTCCCAAGTCTTAATCTCAAATTCCTTTGCCAAGTAGTTTTTAAGGCCTCCTTTTCTTTCTCATCATTCCCAGTAACAATTATGTCATCAACATACACCAGAAGGGCAGTAACTCCCCCTGAAGCCGTGTTTGATGAATAATGTATGATCACCTTGACTCTGCTTATACCTGGTATTGAGCATTACCTTTGTAAACCTGCCAAACTAAGCTCTCAGAGACTGCTTGAGTCCATATAATGCCTTTTTCAGTCTGCAAACCTTGTTCCCTTTGATCTCTCCTCCAAAGCTCGGTGGAATCTCCATGTATATCTCTTCCTCTAAGTCACCATGAAGGAAGGCATTCTTCACATCAAACTGTTGTAAATCCCAATTAAAATTTGCGGCTAAGGACAATAGAATGCTCACTATATTCATCTTAGCCACCGGTGCAAATTTTACTTAATAGTCCACTCCATAGGTTTGTGTGTAGCCTTTAGCAACCAACTTTACCTTGTATCTCTCTAGAGATCCGTTTGATCTATACTTCACGACAAATACCTATTTGCATCCCACTGCTCTTATTTTGTGGCAGCTCTATGATTTTCCACGTTTTGTTCTTCTCAAGTGCCTTCATCTTTACTCTCCTTCTCTTTACTTCTCATCAGATAAAGCCTTAGATAAGGTATTAGGAATTAGGATGGTGTTTAAGTTGGCTAAGAAACTTCTCTGGGATGGAGAAAATTTATGAAAAGACATTGACTTATCCAATGGATACCTTGGATATTTAGTGCACTCTCTTGTTCATTTTTTTAAAGGCAATAGGTAAATCATGATCAGATAGACTAGGAGAGGAAATTGGGTTTGTGCATACCTTATTTTCAGGAGGAGTTGAGTTCTGGACTTGCACAAGATTAGGTTTTGAATCTCTCCTAGTGTCAAGCTTGTCATTGGTAGGGACTATTTTGATTGTTTCAGGGTTTGGTTCTTGTGGGAACAATCCAGGCTGCAGGGATGGCTCCTTTGAAGGTGATCTGGACTGAGATGAGTAAGGTTGTGAGATGAGCAGGTCAAGGAATAATAGATCTTTTGCCTTATCTTTCCCAATAGAACTAGACTTCCCTTGAAGATAAGGTTGAGAGAAAACAGATTGGCCTTCCTTCAAAGTGATATCAACATAGATATAAAATTTCCATATAGGTGGGTGATATCACTTGTAGCCTTTCTGTGTTGGAGAATACCCGACAAACACATACTTGATTGCTCGTGGATCTAATTTACCTCTGTTGTGGCTAGACACATGAACAAAAGCTAGACAACCAAAGACTCGAGGAGTGAGATTATTTGTGATTTGAATATTAGGATAAAACTGAGAGAGTTGCATAGGGGTTTGATTGCCCAAGATTTTGTAGGATAGTCAATTTATAATGTGGGCTACAGTAAGGACAGCTTTCCCCCAGTATGATTTTAGAACTCAGTTTTGGAAGAGTAAAGCATACGTTATGGTAAGTGATCATTTTTTCTCTCAGCAACCCCATTCTGTTGAGGAGTGTCTATGCAGGGTGACTCATGAACTATCCCTTATTATAAAAAATATGGTGAAAGAAATTGATTAAAATAATTTCTGGCATTATCAGATCGAAACCTTTTTACTTTGACACCAAATTGGTTATATATCATGGCAATGAAGTTTGGAAGGATACTGGTCACATTGGATTTATATTTGAGAAGGAAAATCCACGAGACTCTAATGCAATCATCGATGAAAGAAATAAACCACCGAGCTCTTGTAACATTAGGAATTCTTGAGAGGCCCCATATGTCAGTGTAAATTAAATAAAAAGGAGAAGAACTATTATTGCTCATTGGAAAAGAAACCCTTTTATGTTTGGCAAATTCACATACCTCACAATGAAAATCCTCAACATTAACACCCTTAAACAAAGAAAGAAATGTTGTCATTAAAATAGTAAATGAAGGATGACCAAAACAAAAATGTTGATGCCAAATGGCATCATTATTTGAAATAGAAAAACAAGACTCTGAGAAAACATGTTTAACGGTAGGTAAGAATATGGCTAATGCATCAAGATAGTAGAGGCCGCCCTTTTCCTTATCAAGTCTAATCCTCTTCCCCGAAACCTGATCCTGAAATACACAGTGAAAGGGATAAAACAAGGCATTGCAGTTCATATCACAGGTTAGTTTGTGAATAAATAAGGAGACTAGTGGACAATTCAGGAATATGAAGTACATCTTTTAATAACAAGAACGAACTCAACTAAATGTGACTAAAATCAGCCACCATGGTAACAGAACCATCGGCAACAACAATTTTCCTATTGCTAGGACAAGGTGAATATGTTGAAAAATGGATTGAGAAAGGTGTCATGTGATCTGTGGCTCCTGAATCAATAACTCAAGTCTCTTGTATAAATCGGTCCGAGGCTTAATCCATGAGAAAGGGACTTACTAGAGAATGCTAATGAATAGGAGCCACTGGGCTGCTCTAGTAACCCTAATAAACTTAGAAGCTTCTTAATCTCAACCTGATTAAAGTGGCTGGAAGTAGTCTCTCTAGGAGGCTATGAGATTGAGATTTGATAAGCTTGTTGCTGAATTTTTTGTTCACTTCTCTGACCCCATTCTCGGCTTGAAGTAGGGGGTCTGTTTGTTTAAGCAATCTCAGACATCGCAGTCTATGAAAAAATACCAGCTATGAAGGTTGGCGCAATAGGAAGAAAAAGGAATATCGGCAATAAAAGCCAACAATAAGTCGATAACAAAGGTCGAGAAAGAGCAGGCAGAAACTTAGCAATGAAGGCCGAAAAAAGTCTCAGAGGTGTGAAACCTTAGGCTCTGATACAATGTCAGGAAACGTGGAATGAAATTCTCTCACACAATTTCATTATGCACAATAATGAGTATATACATTGTACATTGACTATATAGAAACAAAAAAATGGAAAGAATAAAACTAAAATATTTTATACCAAACTGGATCTCCATATCAAGGGATTTCACCGTATCCCCGTATCAAGGGATTTCCACAACTAATTTTTCTTCCTAATGATTATAAAATTAAAAACTATCCTAAAATAGCTATCGGCTCTCCAACACAAATTATTTTATATCATAAAACTAGACTCACAAATTAAGTTTTGAATATAACGAATTCTGAATCATGATAACCGCAATGGAGCAAGTAGAAGCCTGGGTACAAGTTAATTTCATTGCTTTGAGCTTTTGAATCTTAGCCTATTCTTTGTTGATATACCATAACAATTTACAATAACAACAACAATAACATAATGCCTTAATCCTAAATTAGTTATGGTTAGCTATACGAATCCTTTTTCTCTATTTTGCTCGGTTTAGAGCCATATTTTATCAAATGTAGAGATATCAAGTCTTTCTTTATTACTTTCATATAATTTTTGATCTATGTTTACCTCTTTTTCTTTCTATGTGTATTAAATTTTTCTTTATACTACTGCATTGTAAATTTATGTAGAAAATGACTAAACCATTCAAGTTATTTTATCTCAAATTGATCTCAGTTGAGTTCATCTTGACGATTTTACAAATGACTTTATTTCTTATTTCTTTTTTTTTAATATTATGTCCATTTCAATATTCTTATTGTGACTACACTCATCTTGTGTATATGTTTTCTAAGCATCCAATATTCTATACCATAAAGCATTCCCAACTACATGGGGTCGGCTACATAATCTGCTTCCTCCATTTGCTCTATTTAGGACTAAGTTAACACTCAAATTACAAATAGTTATATTTTTTTAATTATTTTTATCCATGTTAGTTTAGGTCAACCTTAACCTTTATTATTATCATGAATTATTTAAAAAATTACTCTTTCTAACTGGAGCATCTAAAGGTCTTTGTTGTATATATTTAAACCATCTTAATCGATTTTTTTTCATTTTATCTTCAATTAGGGCTACTATTATTTCTCGTATATGTTTATTTTTAATTCCATCTTTTAAAGTTTTACCATATATCCATCTTAGCATGCACATTTCTATTATACTTAATTTATTCACATGTTGTTTCAGTATTGTCCAATGTAAAACTCCATCATATTCTTAAAATAAGTTTTAGTATTGCCCAACACTTTGTTCCATATAGCATAACTAGTATAATAGCGGTTTTATAGAATTTTTCTTTCAATTTTAATAGGATGTGTCAATCATAAATACTCCCGAAATACTCCTTCACTTAATCCATCCTGCTTTAACTTATGATTCATATCTTTACCTATTTCACCTCCTTGCTGGATAATTGATCCCAAATACTTAAATTTTTCACTCCTTGATATCTCTTGATTTGCAATCTTCATTGTCTCTTCATCAATCCTCTCTCTAATCTTAAAACCTTGAAATTCTAAAGCCTCTCTCTAAATCTTTAACTTAGCATTTAATCCAGATTTAGTTTCATCAATCAATACTATATCGTCTACAAATAACATATATCATGGGATATCATCTTGAATATATTTGTTTAATTCATTCATAACTAATACAAAAAGATACAAACTTAAGGCAGATCCTTGATGTAAATCTATAGTAATTGAAAACTCACTAGTTTCTTCTATTATTGTTTTGACAATAGCTATTGCTCTATCATACATTTCTTTTATCAATTCTATGTGCTTTTTGGTAACTCCTTTTTTCTTTAAAATCCATCATATTATTTCTCTAGGTGCTTTATAATATGCTTTCTCTAAATCAATGAAGACCATATAAAGATCCTTTTTCTTTTCGCTATATATCTCTATCAATCTTTTTAATAAATAAATAGCTTCCATGGTAGATTTTCTAGGCATAAATCCAAATTGATTATTTGACACCAAAGTTTCAGCTCTTATTTGATTTTTTTATTATTCTCTTCTATAATTTCATTGTATGACTCATCAACATAATCCCCTTATAATTTGCACAGTTTTGAATATGTCCTTTATTTTTGTATATGGGTACTAATATGCTCATCCATAGCTAGCATAAATTGATAAGGAATAAGAATAAATTCCTAATGCAAACTTATTATAATTGGAATTCACTAAAATAACCACTAGTAATTCTTACATTGGTGTCTGTTCTATCATATACGCTAGTAATTATTCTATTATACGTCTTTAATTATGTTAGTATATTTAATGGTTACTTTATTTTCTAACGTTCAATATAAAATTTTTCTAGTGACCCTATTATATGCTCTTTATACCAATAAAAGTCATATAAATATCTTGTCTCTTTTCTTTATACTTCTTTATTAACCTCCTAAGTAGCAAAATAGCTTTTATGGTTGACTTTCTTAATATAAAACCAAATTGATTTTCTAGCATTTTTGTGTCGCATCTCAGCTTATGCTTAATTACTCTCTTCTAAAGTTTCAAGATATGACTCATGAGTTTAATACCACAATAATTAGAATGATTTTGAATATTATCTTTATTATTATAAATTATAACTAGTTTGAGATTAAGGGTTTATTGTTGTTGTACCTTTTGTTTTTATAAATTATTATTAAAATGCTTTTCTTTCATTCATTAAGTATCCTTTTGATTTATATGATCTTATCAAATAAATTTGATAGCCAAGTTACTTCTACATCACTTAGATCTTTCCAAACCTCCATAAGAATTTCGTCCCATCCACTACTTTTCCTATTTTTATCTTTTTTTTGTAGCATCTTTTACATTAGATATCCTAATTTTATGACTATACTTGATATTTCTATCATTAATAAAGCTTGTAAGGCATCCTAAATCATCTGTATGATATTTATTTAATAATCTATTAAAATTGTTTCTCTATCTGATCTTATTCTCTTTAATCAAAACTTTTTGATCTTCATCTACAATGTATTTAACCTGAGGCATATCTCTAGTTATACTTGCATGAGTCTTGTAAATATATATATATATATATATATATGTCTTTCCATTCTTAGTTTCTAACTTTTGACATAACTCTTCATATGCCTTGAATCTTGCCCTCATACTATTTTCTTTACTTTTTTTTGTCCATCTTATAGTTTTCACATACTTCTCTATTACTATATTTAGGTAGTTTTTTATATTATTCTTTTTTAAACTTAACTACTAACTAAATTTTTTCATTCCATTATAAAGTTTTTTTAACTCTATAGTTTTTTATTTTTTTATTTTTTTAGTACCTCTATAACTACTTTTCTAATATTGTTAGCTATCTCTTTCTATATAATATCGATTTCTTTATCTAAACTCCATTTTCCTTCTTTTGACATTCTGTTCTTAAAAACTATTAAATTCTCTCCTTTCAAATTCCATTATGTAATTCATGGGTTCATATATGTTTTAGTTCTTCTCTATTTTTGAATATATACATTGAGAGTTATTATGTTCAGTGATGAAATTTCATCCGATATATCCTTGCAATCTTTATACAAGCAAAAAATCTATTTGACTACTATTATATCTATTTTTAAAAGTTATTTGGTGAGGGTTGTTCTTTTTAAAATATATGTTAGTCAATGCTAAATCATGTATCATTGCAAACTCTAAATAATATCTCCTTTGTCATTTATATCTTTGAAACTATAACCTTTATCTACTTTTGCAAAATATGTATTATATTTTCTTATGTGTTCATTCTAATCTCCTCTTATATATATCTTTTTTTTGCTAAGAATCTCTCGAATTATTCCATCCATATTCTCCTATAAGTATTTGCTTTGTAGCATCATGTAAACCTATTTGAGGAGCATGAGCACTAATAAAATTGATGGACTTCTCCTCTGGCATCAATTTAAACAAAACTATTATATCTCTTACTCTCTTAATGTCTACAATTTTATCTTTTAAACTCTTATCTATTGTAATTCACATTTTATTTTTATTTCATCTTATCTTATTATCAAGGTTTATAACCATCAACTTCTTTTACTTTTTCTCCTATCCACTTAATCTCTTAAAGGCAAGTAACGTTAATTCTTTTCCTAGTCATTGTATTCATTAGTTTTATTAATTTTCTTGCCAGTAACTTTATATTCAAAGTTGTTAAATATATTATACTTTTCTAAACTAGCTTCTTTCTCTATATCCATTTATTAAGGTGTGAGAACCCTTGGTTACTTAAGGAAATATATTTATTACTTTCCAGGTGTAGATTTGACAGGAAAAAAGAATGTCAAAGAAACACATTTCTTTTTAAATACATGACAGTTTTTTTGGTTTTTTATAGCATAAAAAATAGCCAAAAATGATGTTTCAGACAATATGACTAGAAACTCCATGTAAGTTTTACCGAGGTGGAAAGATCATGTTTCAAATTATCGTATGAGGCTTTATTATCTTGAGGTCCATTCTATGTATGCTACAGTGGGATTTCTACTTTGGAAAAAAATATAATGCGAGTATGCATCATGGAAGAATTCAAAGATAAGTACAATTCTAAAGGACTCTATCCCTTGGAAACTGATTGTATAGAAGGTCAATGTAGATGATCTATTGAAATGCTTTGCTTCTAGCCTTCTACACTTCTTAGGGTTAACTTCACTGGATATATTGAGCAAGATTTATCTTTATATCTCACGGTCAACATTGGGATGACTGAAGTTTTATCCTCCCAGATAACAGCTACAACCATAAGTTTCCTCATCCTTTTTTTAAAATTTTTTAACGTTAGCCATAGGAGAGAAAAAAAGTAGGAGAGGGACTTTTTCCTTCACAAGTTCATTGTTCCTGTCATTCTTTCTCGTTGATGAGAAACAAACATCTGTCCTTTATTTTCGAAGTGACTAAATTTACCCTTGCAGCATTGAATAGCATGCTTGGTCTGGCCTAGTATTATATATAACTGTTTTTTCACAATCAACTAAATGATATTATTGAGAATTTAGAAGAAAGTAAACAAGGGTATAGAAGAGAGCTGACAGGTTTCTCCAAGTTTCCTTATCAAGGTAATAAATTATCAAGGATATAGTAGGAGTAAGAAATTTGATTCCAAGAAAAGAGGCAAGACAAGAAAAAGCATGAGATAGTCCACCAGAGAGTGGAAAACGACCTTGGATATGGAGCTTGGTAACCCAAAGCCAAAACCAGCGTTTTTGATAGTTAAGCTTTCTATTCTGTCCAACTCCAGCTTAGACCCCTAAAATAATTCTTTCATATATATAAACTAGACTCCTGATATAGATTGCTATGATTCCTTTTTATCTGTATTAAACTTACAATGACACATCAAAGTTGGATGAATCAGTTAAGCTCTGGAGTTTTGATTATAATGTTTTCTTTTTCACCAATCACATTACATCTTATACCATATAAAAGGTAGAAGACATGAGTGACAACTACTCTTCCTCATTGTTTGAAATTTCCTGCTAAACTTGGGTACCCCTATGATGACAGATCCTTCCTCACTGCATAAATCAGTAACCCACAGTGACAAGACCGAACATCATGGTAAAGTGTCCGTATAACCTCATCTTTGGACTGTGTGTGTGGATATTTGCCATGCATGCTTTCATGGAAATTGTTTTGGAATAGCCATACAAGCATATGTAGACAATATATCTTTTTCTTTATAACCTCATATTTGGACTCTGTACGTGGATATTTGCCATGCATGCTTTCATGGAAATTGTTTTAGAATAGGCATCCAAAGCATATGTAGGCAATAAATCTTTTTTCTTTATGGAGCATGCTGTTGCATATGCCTAGTTTCTTATAATTTATATCTTGTACTGTGATCTAACCTTGTTTCTTATATCTTGATCCAGGTTGTGGGAACCCTCTTTACACACCATCAGAAGTGTTTACTAGTTGATACAGAGGCTTCTCGAAATACAAGAAAAATTACTGCATTCATTGGAGGTCTTGATCTTTGTGATGGTCGCTTTGATACACCAGACCATAGACTTTTTCGTGATCTTGACACTGTATTTTTCAATGATTTTCGCAATCCCACATTTTATGTGAGTTTTACATTTCTTTATATCTACTCTATTTTGCCAAATTTGTTTAGATGGATTCAGTAATAAACTAGCGAGTTTAACTTCAAACTTGTAGAGCAAGGTTATGCATTTTACCTTAAGTTGCACTTCCAGCTTTCCATCTTCAACCTGAATTTTTTTGAGTGCTATTTTAAACCCATGTTTATTGAAATAATTTATTTGATGGGCAACTATCTCCTGCAGTTCAGAGAGGACTCAGCTGTTATTTAGTACCTACCCCCTTGTTTTTGGGTTAGACCTTGTCACCCTATTTATATATGCTTAGCGATTGTCTCCCACAAGCGTGCCTGAAACTCCTGTTTTTCTAGGCAGAGGTTTAGCCATTTTTGAAGACATTTGAGTTGGTGCTCACTTGTAGGAAGATTCCCCTGAATAGCTTTTGAAATTTACACTGCTGTTGATTAACACTAGTGGCTATATAATCTATAGTTTCTACACGTTCGTCATAAACAGGTTTTCTAAGTTGTAATATATTGCAATACCTACAAATTGGGATAGGTATCATTTTAACTTCCTTTTCAATTGCCAAACATTTGATTTTAGTGATTGTAACAAATTAGACCTTCAAGCAGAATATTTTGTAGGGTAGCCATAAGAATGGGAAGAAGAGAGAATACATCTTGTTAAGGAATGTAGAAAAGAGAAATTTGCATATGTGCCATGCTGGTAATTTTGTGGATGAGATAATATGCAAAGATCGCAATGTGAGATATCTCACCAAAATTGAGCCAACTACTTTCTTTTTCTTGGCAAGATGCATTGCTATCAGATTTTTTTTTTTTAAAAAAATTGTTTTGTAATGCTAAGGGGAGTTAACCACTCCCTAACAGCCTAATCTTTCGGGTTCTAGTGGGTTAGTTACACGGTATCAGAATTCAGTACTCTGGAGGTCACAGAGTTCAAATTCCCTCCAGCTTAGTTATTTATTTTATATAACAGTTACTATCAGATTCTTTTTTTTTTTTTGAAAAAAAATGTTTTGTAATGCAATGGGGGGAGTTGACCACTCCCTAACAGCCTAATCTTTGGGGTTTTTAGTGGTTAGTTTCTTCGTATCAGAATTCAGTCTACTGGAGGTTACTAGTTCAAATCCCCTTCAGCTTAGTTATTTTATTTTGTATGTCAGTTATTGTCTTGACTCATTTTAGTTGTTGTGTTATCCTTTCATGTGCACAATCTGATCAACACATCAAATCAACACATTAAGGGGGTGGAAGTGTTAAGCCCATGGTTTCAAAACTTGGTCTCAGTATTGGTCCTCCAGTTTTGGCTGTTCCGATGGTTGTGGCAATTTTTCTCTGAGTTTTGGAGTTTCGATCAAGTACAAAAGGAAAAAAAGTTCAGAAGGCACAAAAAAAAGAATAAAAATCAAGAAAAAAGTTATTTCACAACATTTTATTAGACTAAAATTGGTCTTGGAGCTTAGTGCATTAAAATATATTAATTATTACTTTAATTTCTATAATTTCCCTAACTGTTTCTCTACTACTTGTAATTTTCATATTTGCTCTTTTTTTATTTGACCAAACTTTTCTCTAAACATATTCATTCTATGTCATTTTAATAACAATCTGTCTAGGCATATATTATTCTATTTTTGTTAAGTAACCCATCTAAGAAAGGAAAAAAAAAGCGCAGCTAAACAGAAACTCATTTATTTCAAAATTTCATTTTATAATCATTTTATTCTTAAAAAATTAAAAAAAACTCACCTAATTAAGAAAAAGAAAATGACAAGAAATGTAATGCTCTCTAATTAGTAAAAGCACATCACACAAATAGTAGAACTTAACCAGAAAAAAACATAGATTAAATCATTAGGGTTCTTTTATTAATGTAAATTGTACAATGTCGACAAATTTTAGAAAATGCCAGGACATTAAACATCTATGTTTGTAAAGCAATAAAAGGATAAGACAACAGTTATTTTGTCCGTTTCAGCAAAAAAATGGTGGAAAGTCTACTGACATGAGAGACACTGTCCAAAACTGACTGAATCTAAAAATTGTTTTGCTTGAAATTTCAAACCTTGAGTACAACAAAATAGCAGGGAATGGATCCTAACTAGTTGGGAAAGGAAACACCTGAAGATGAACTACAGTCACCTTAAGGAAGCAAGAATAACAATTTACTGACACCAGGTGGCCAAGCCAAAACATAATGAGACAGCAGGTACAACCATCCATATATTTGCATCCCTTTACACTTGCCATCAATGATTTGCATGTAGTAAATGCATTCTCAGTTTCATCTTTCCACCTTTTTTTCCTACTCCAATGATGAAGACCTTGGATATTAGCAAGTTTAGAAGGCATGACTGAAGCTTGATATTGCAGGAGAAAAGGCAACAGCGAAAGAGATAAACTTAATCCCAAGCTAGTTGGGGTCAGCTCAATAGTGAAAGGGATATGACCTAGATTATTCCAGAATCAAATTCTCAGTGGTGTAAACCAGGTCTAGATACAAGGTCCATAAAGAAGAATTGTAATACCCCACATTTAGTCCCACATTGGATGGGAGAGGAATATGTTATGTATTTATAACTCAAGTCTACTTGCTATCCATTAACTTTTACTCGAGTTTTTGGGCCACGTGGTTTTGGCCCGCTAACGAGGTTAATTGGGTTAGCTAGTGGGCTTGGTGCGTTATAAATGGTATCAGAGCCGATCTGAGTATACGAAAGTTGGTGGGCATGAGGAAAGGGCTACCCATGTGATGGCGGTGGAGTCCCGCCATGACGTGGAGCCACCCTTGCGGCACCAATGACTCGACTCGGGATAGATTTTGGCTAGCTTGTGGAGTGTGACGAGGACGTCGCATTATAAGGTGGTGGGAAGATTGTGATACCCTACATTTAGTCCCACATTGGATGGGAGAAGAATGTGTTATGTGCTTATAACTCAAGTCCACTTGCTATCCATTAACTTCTACTCGAGTTTTTGGGCCACGTGATTTTGGTCCACTAACAAGGTTAATTGGGTTAGCTAGTGGGCTTGGGGCGTTACAAAAATTGAACTTAAGGATTACAAGAATTCCAACCAATTCCTTAAGTCAGACATCTCAAGTCATGCATTCAAGAATTGAAGGGAGAAAGAAAGATTTTGCATTTAAGTTTTCAAGATTTTTCTGTTCTCAAATTTTTGCATCATCTGCATTAAGGAAAACTATCCCAGACGATAATAAAACAGCACCATCACCAATATCCTCTTTGGGTTTTCTTAAAAACTTGGAGACCAAAGATGACAGTTGTCCCTCATAATCAAATAGTGCACCCATTCCTTTTCATTGTGTATTGATAAGATGACTAAGGTATACCATTAATCAAAAGGTGACCTTTCCGTTTGCATCACCTTGTTTATCATTGATGCCACCAGCTTTAGCTATAAGGGAATCAGTCAACAATGGATAACAGGGTCTATAGCTTCATTGTCTATTATATTTCCCTTGTTTACTGTGTTATTTTCACCTATAAAGTCTACCTTTCCTTAGAAAGACAAATTTTGCTGAAGTTTGGCAATATTAATTAGCTATTTTTACTAACATTGCTAAAAATTTACAACTTTTGATTTTTCCCCTGCAATAGGAGGAATTTAGTCAATGAAAGGGGTAAAGGGAATTTCTCATTAAAAATCCTACTGGCAGGATTTCTTTGGTGTAGCCAAACAGGAATGGCGTTCCATGAAAGGACAGAACCTTCTTTAGCTGGGCATATTAGCTTAGTTTTTAAATATTGAGGCAATAGTTTCTTTCTTCTTCATTGTCTTCTTGGATGAAAGGCGTCATTCTTTCAAGATCCTAGACTTAGGAGTTCTGGTAGATTGACACCACTGATTCGTCATTCTTCTCTGTCCTAATTAGATGTTCCTCTAACAACTTTTCCATCCTGTTTTTCAAGAGTTTGTTTGGGTTTTCCCTTTTAAATCTTCGAGAATTTAAAGATCAGATTTATAGTTCATCCTCAAACTCTACCGCAGCTTATTTAGTTTCCTTCTAATTTTTCTATTTTAGTCATAGTAAAATCTTTGCCCTACTATAGGATCATACCATACCTGAAACTTCAACTACCCAATCATAATTTTCTTTTCTAACTTCAATCTTAGATATCTTCGCAGAGATATCAATGCTTTTCAGTTCAAACCCACTTAAACTGAGGATTTCAACACAACATGCTTTTCAACTTGTGCCATCTTTAAGTCTCATCAACTCTAAAGATCTTATTTCCAATAGGCAACTACAGGAAATTGTGATTCATTTCTTCTCATGAAAGCCTATAGTATGAAAGCTTCCTTGACCATTGTGTGCTCATTTGCTGTTAGGTTTGGAAATTCCTATTTCTCTTGGAGATTTATCCTGACTTACCTAATTCAGGGATATGCTAAATGTGGTACCAGACCTATTGCACCAACCAAATTCAGTGGTACATTTTTTATTACAATCTTGACCATTCGTACTGCCAATGTATGATAGACAGCAAAGTTTAGTTTGTAAACCATTGTGTGATGCTTTTCTAATCTAGTATTCTCATTGAAATTATGTCTGATACGGTCCATTTTTTTCTAGGCTTTGCTGATATAGCTAATGTTTAAGGACCTGATCTCAGTGCTAGTATAGATTGGAGAGCAGGACCAGGTTAGTTTGGTATTGGAATGCACACCTACCAGCACACGTTATGCTGTGGTGCCCAGCATCATCCTAGGAACTTATCATTTTCTTCTTCTTTTGGTTTGATTTTGCTTTTCTATGGTTGTTTAGGGTTGTTAAACCTTGTTTAGGGTTTCTCTAGGTCCTATATGAGGATCAGGTGACTTATAGGGTCCACAATTGGGTCTGTGGGGCAACAACTTCAGTTTCACTATTTTTCATATTCTTTTTGTGTTTCTCCCTTCCTCTTTACTCCTGTTCTCTTTTAAATAGCAGTATCCAAAAAGAAAGTTTTGGGGGGGGGGGGGAGGTGGTACGGGTGCCTTTTTGCCCATGTACTGATTGGTACTGGGCGAGACAGGCTAGTGCTAGTTGTGTTCCACTTTGAAATGATGCCAACTGAATGAGTCCCCTCCTAGTGGATCAGGTCTCAGGTGTGTGCAGGGACCCAATTAGTCACCAGTAGAATTTAGGACAGTTGGTACAGACCTGGTCCTCAATCCATGGATATAGGTACTTCTGCACTTCTTAAATTTGTCTTTCCCGTCAAAATCTAATTAGAGATCTGATAGTGAATCCAATGTAACACAATAGATCAAAATAATTTTTGAATTCGTAATTGTCATACCATGACATGTCTTCTATGAGCATGTAAACAAAGAAGGCTATAGAATATCAATGTGATGGTTTATAGAATGATTGAGAAGACAAGGCTGTAAGCAGATGGATATTCACAATTTTATTGGGTGGACTATTCAAGAATTTATTTTTACCAAATTCAGTACCATCATGGTTATAATACATGTTAGAGTCAATGTAAACCAGCCTTTGTATTGGTTAGGTGTATCAAATATCTATAATCTTGGGGATATACTGGTAGAAGTGTTTGCAAAATCTAATGTTTGTTCTTCAAGATGAACATGTCTTGTGTAGGAGATAAATCTATGGGGTGAGCAAATATGTTGAACCTTGTTCAATAAATTTTCCCATCTGAAGATTTCATATGGATTAAAAGGATGCCTAAAATTTTGATATTCATGATACGTGCTCTTCAGATTTCATCATACTGCTATCTGTGCAGGTGACCCAATAATTATGAATCTGAGGTTACGGGACAAAACATTCAAAGAAATCTGTAGAAGAATCTTTTACCAAATACCTGGAAAAGTTTTTGAGTACTAATTGGGCGGTGAAGAAGCTAATGACAGAAGTATGGATCCTTGGATCTAAACTAGTACAGACTTTTATTATGGATTTTGATGCAAAGTGTCGCTTGATTTTGAGAAACATCAAGCAATCCCAGGATATACATTACATGAGTGGCAAATTAATCTACTTGACCATTTCTTAGCTGCCTTATATTCTGTTTTGTGTCAGCAGTCAACTTAAGCATTATATTTGAAAGACCTAACTTGGTGTAGTAGTGCCATGATTGTGCTCCATGTCATGTCGTATAGACAAAATGATCATTCTAAGGTTTTCTTGATGATGCTTGGATAGATTTTGTTGTCGATAGAAAATTATCCCATGCAACTCCGCCAAGGCCGATCCCAAGCCTGGGTAAAGGAGGGTTGTGTTAGGTAGCTGACAGTCAACGTAAAACTCCGTCAGACCCTTTAAAACATGAATCTATTAAATCAAATTGTGCGAAGGGCTAGGATGTCCCCATTAAGAGACGTGTTGCATTTGCCTTCGGATGTTTCGAAAAATGGGCAAGGAGCGCCGCACCGGTGTTCGGATGCAGTGATAAAGTGAGCATGGGTTCCTGCACTACGGACGAATGCGGGTAAAGAAGTTAGTCCATGATAGTCAGCTTAGAGTAGTAACTTGAAACATAGGAACACTAACAGGTAAAGCTATGAAGATAGTGGACACTATGATTAGAGAGAAAAGTAAATATAATATGCTTACAAGAAACTAAATGGGTAGGTGAAAGATCTAGAGAAATAGAGAATACAGGATATAAATTATATTACAATGGAAAACATAAAAATAGAAATGGAGTAGGAAATTGTAGACAAGAATTTTAAGGAATATGTTGTTAAGGTAACTAGGAAAGGATATCGGATTATATCACTAAAACTTATAATTGAGAATAATATAATTAACATAATTAGTGCATATGCACCACAAGTAGGATTAGACCAATAAATTAAGACAATTTTGGGAAGACAGATGAAGTAATGCAAGAAATATCACAAGAAGAAAAGATATATTTGGGAGGAGATTTTAATGGACATGTAGGTAAACAGAGGATGATATGAACGGTATATAAAGGATATGAATTTGGATATAGGAATGAAGTCGGCATAAGCTTATTAGATTTTGCAGTGGTGTATGATCTAACAATAGCAAACACTTGTTTCAAAAGAGAGATGAATATTTAATAACATTTAAAAGTGGATCCAATAAAAGTCAAATAGACTTTTTCTTAACTAGGAAGATAGATAAAATAACATGCAAAAACTATAAAGTTATTTCAGGAGAAAGTTTAACTTCACAATATAGGATAATGATAATAGACATATGGATAAAAATGAAATCTAGAGGAAAATGTAAAACTATTAATCCAAAAATTAAATGGCAAAATTGAAAGAAGAAAAACTAGAATTATTTAAAAAAAAGTTAGTAAGAGAAATGACTATGAATATAAATAGTGATCCCAATTTAATGTGGAAAAAAATAACTAAATGCATAAAAAACATAGTAAAAGAAGTTCTAGGAGAATCAAAAGGAGTAGGACTAGTAGGAAAGGAGACTTGGTGGTGGAACGAGGAAGTTCAAGCTGCCATCAAGCTTAAAAGGACAAACTATAAAATTTGGCAAGAGGCTAAGGATGAAGAAAGTCTTAAAAAGTATAGGGATGTAAAGAAAAAAAGCTAAAAAAATTGTAATGCCAAACTTAAAGCCTATGATGATTTATATAATAGATAGATACGAAAGAAGGTGAAAAGACTATATATATAGCAAAACTAAGAAAAAGAAAACAAAAGATCTTGACTATATTAAATGTATTAAGGATGACGATGAAAGAGTCTTAGAAGAAGAGATAAAAGAACGATGGAAAAGTTATTTTGAAAAATTATTAAATAAAATAATTTAGTAAATTTAAGGGTAGAAGGATGTGATAATCTAGGAGTAACAAATGAACATAATTTTTTTCGTAGATTTAGCATGTTTGAGGTTAAAAAGGCTTTGAGTAAAATGAAAAATGCAAAGACATTAAGACCAGATGCGATTCCTATTAAAGTTTGGTAAGGCTTAGGAGAAATTGGAGTCATGTGGTTAACCAATTTATTTAATAGGATTGTAGCAGCTAAAAGAGTGCCGGATGATTGAAGAAAAAGTATATTAATACCCATATACAAAAATAAGGAGATATTCAAAACTGTGCAAATTATAGAGGGATTAAGCTAATGAGTCATACATTGAAATTATGGAAAAGAGTAATAGAAAATCGAACAAGAGCTGAAACTTTGGTGTCAAATAATCAATTTGGATTTATGCCTAGAAGATCGACCATGGAAGTTATTTATTTATTAAGAAGATTGATGGAGAGATATAGAAAAAAAGACCTTCATATGGTCTTTATTGATTTAGAGAAAGCATATGAAGAGTACCTAGAAAAATAATATGGTGGGTTTTAGAGAAAAAAAGGAGTTACTAAAATATACATAGAATTGATAAAAGATATGTATAATAAAGCAATAACTATTGTTAAAACAACAATAGGAGAAACTAGTGAGTTTTTAATTATTGTAGGTTTACATCAAGGATTTGCCTTAAGTTCGTATCTTTTTGTATTAGTTATTGATGAATTAACCAAACAACTCAAAATGATATCCCATGGTGTATGTTATTTGCAGATGATATAGTGTTGATTGATGAAACTAAATCTGAAGTAAATGCTAAGTTAGAGTTTTGGAGAGAGGCTTTAGAATCTAAAGGTTTTAAGATTAGTAGAATAAAAATTGAATACATGAAATGTAATTTTAGTGGGAGTAGAAATACAAATGAAGAAATAGTAGAGATTGTAAGCCAAGAGATATCAAGGAGCGAAAAATTTGGTATTCAGGATCAATTATCGAGCAAGAAGGTGAAATAGGTGAAGATGTGAATCATAGAGTTAAAGCAGGATGAATTAAGTGGAGTGCTTCAGTAGCATTATATGATCGGTGCATCCCATTAAAATTAAAAGAAAAAGTCTATAAAACCGCTATTAAGTTAGCTATGATATATGGAACAGAGTGTTTGGCAATATTGAAACAAAATATGAATAAATTAAGTGTAATAGAAATGCGTATGTTAAATGGATATGTGGTAAAACTTTAAAAGATAGAATCATAAATAAACATATAAGAGAAATGATAGGAGTAGCCCCAATTGAAGATAAAATGAGAGAAAATCGATTGCGGTGGTTTGGACATATATAACGTAGACCTTTAGATGCTTCAGTTAAAAGAGTGATCTTTTAACAATCCATGGTAAGGATAAAGGTAGAGATAGACCTAAACAAACATGAATGAAAATAATTAAAAAAGATATAACTATTTGTTGCCGCGGAAATCCACTCTCCGACTCGGGTGTAGCCTGGCTCCGGATCCGAACGCTGGTCTCTCGCCCGGGGTGGAACCTGCAAGACAGTCCTTACGCAGAGGGTGTTTTGGGGTGGCTCTCTGCGGAAGACCCTTCGATGCCCAAGTCAGTGAAAATTCACAGCAAGCAGATATGAGGAGAAGGCTCTTGCAGAAGAGTTCCTCCAGATGGGTGTTCTTCCGAGAACTCAAAGCTCTGCTTGAGCTTTAATGGAGTTTTTCTGTATGAGAGTTAGTGAATGCGTACCTAAGAGGCTTCAGGACTGTGGTATTTATAGGCGATCACCTGATTCCTTGGGCGCGTCATAGGGGGTCTAAAACTGTTAGGATTCGAAACAGATTCGAATCAAGTTTGTTACGAGGCCGTAGGATCCGTATCTTGTTAGTTAGAGGATCGACGGCCAAGAGAGTTGGTTGATGCCTTAAGATTCAGCGATTATGTAGGCCCTAGGCCACTTTTATGGTTCTTAGGCCACTTCTGATATCGTTTGCATGATTTTTTGTTTGGAATCTTGTTCAGCTATCATGAATTTGAACTCTCCCGCGCTTAATTCCGCAGAGATGCTTGAGTACCTCGGTCCAGCCGAGGTGTAGGATAGCTCGGTTCGCCGAGGCATAGAATAGCTCGGTTCGCCAAGGGATGGGAGTGGCTCGGTCTGGCCGAGATGTGAGGATGGCTCAGTTTGGCGAGGCATGAGGATGGCTCGGTCTGCCAAGGTATAGGAATGGCTCGGTTCGTCGAGGTGACTCGACTCTGTTGAAGGCGATTCGGCTTCGCTGTCTTTCGGATATGACAGCTGGCTGACGGGATGCTGAGATTGGTCTCGACTCAATTGTTGGTGCGCACAAACATTAATGCGATGATAATTTGACCCCTTATCACTATTTATAATTTGAATGTCGACTTGGTCCTGAATAGAGCAGAGTGGAGGAAGCAGATTCATGTAGCTAACCTCATGTAGTTGGGAAAAGGCTTTAGATGAGTTGAGTTGAGTTGAGTTAAGAAAATTGTCTCATGCTTGATTCAGTAATTACTTCAGCTAGAAAGAGTGATCTTTTAACAATCCATGGTAAGGATAGAGGTAGAGGTAGACCTAAACTAACATGAATAAAAAATTAAAAAAGATATAACTATTTGTAATTTGAATGACTTAGTCCTAAATATAGCGGAGTGGAGGAAGCAAATTCATGTAGTCGAACCCATGTAGTTGGGAAAAGCTTAGATGAGTTGAGTTGAGTTCAACTTGATTCAGTAATTAGGTAGAATGTATGGCTCACAAATCTATTGAATAGATGTGTACGAAATCCTTAATTTAGAAATGAAATTTCTCGAGGGGTCCTTTCATATTTTTATATGATAACTGGAAAGCTATCTTAATATGATATGAATAAACTAAGTATATTGAAGATGATTGTCCTTTTAATTACAAAATGGTGGAAAGCTAAGGAGCTTTTGCTCAAATATCAAATAGATGAACAAATTGAAAAAATATTCTCGATAAAGTGTTGGTGAGAAAGTTGTTATTGATGTCACCCTAAACTTGGCTATTTCAATTCACCACTCCAACCAGAAAGTAAAAGTCAAAAAATTCAGTGGTTTTTCCTGACAAGTCAAATAATTAGTGTTTAATTTATGCACTTCATTTTCCATGTGCTCTTAGGGTTGGGGGTTTGTTAAAAAAATGACTATAGCTTTTTGGGTCTAATTTACATATTTTGTGCTTCGATTTAATGGTGTAATGATGTATAGAGGCCATAGGCATATATGTAAATTATCACTAGGTTTGATAAATGACACTTTTATTTCTTTTCATCTCTTCATTTTTTTCTTCTTTCCTTTCTTTAGGATTCTCACTTCTATCATTTTCTACATAATTTTATGTGACAACTCTTTTTTTCATCATTATTGCCCCTGAAAACTAATAGATTGTTGCAAGGTTATTGGAAATCATCTCTTTCTTAAAGTAACCACACGGTATAATAATTTTCCATTAATTGAGACCTAGAGTCACATAAATGCCTAAAAGATTTAGAGGTTGCTCTTTGAGGCATCCCATAGCCTATTTTTCCATAAATCTTGTCGATTTTAATTTCTTGTAGATAAATTTTGCTTAGCTTGTTTGTTTAAATGAAGTGGCTGAAAGTCCCTTTCCCAAAAGTGGCTTTGGTCCACTTTAGGTGTTTGGTTATGAAAGTGAAAAGTGAAAGTCACTTTAGCCTTTAAAATGACTTTCATCTAAATTTTGAAGGGGTGGTAGAGTGACTTTAGACCATTTGGGTCCTAAAGTCAACTGAAAGTGAGACATTGAGAGGAAAAGATCTCACTTTGTCTCCCTTTTTCCTTGATCTTAACTACATGTCATTTATAAAACTAAACAATAAAGGAGATTATAATATTATTATCTATTATTTAAATAATGAAAACCAATTAGTAAAAAAAAATTTTTTATTCAACCATACTCAACTCAACTTATCTAAGCCTTTTTCCAACTACATGGGGTTGGCTACATAAATATGATTCCTTCACTTTGCTCTATTCAGGACTAAGTCGTTATTCAAATTACAAATAATTATATCTTTTTAATTATTTCTATCCATATTAGTTTAGGTCTACTTCTACCCTATCCTTACCATGGATTGTTAAAAGATCACTTTTTCTAATGAAGCATCTAAAGGTCTTCGTTGTATATGTCCAAACCACAGTAATCGATTTTCTTTCTTTTATCTTCAATTGAGGCTACTTCTATCATTTCTCTTATATGTTTATTTTTAATTATATATTTTAAAGTTTTACCACATATCCATCTTAACATAGCATTTATGTTACACTTAATTTATTCACATATTGTTTCAGTATTGCCCAACTCTCTGTTCCATATAGCATAGCTGGCTAATAACGGCTTTATAGGATTTTTTTTCAATTTTAATGGGATGCGTTGATCATACAATACTTTCCAAGCACTCCTCCATTTAACCCATCATTCTTTAACTCTATGATTTATATCTTCAACTTTTCACTTTCTTGCTGGATAATTGATCCCAAATACCTAAATTTTTTACTTCTTAGTATCTCTTGGCTTACAATGTTCACTGTTTCTTTATTTTTATTTCTACTTTCACTAAAATTACATTTCATGTATTCAGTTAGAGGTGGGCACTGGGCCAAGCCGCCCATGGCCTGGCCCAGCATGGCACGAACCAGTACCGGGCCATGGGGCCATGCCGGGCTCAGAAAGTTCGGCCCGCGGACCAAGCCCAGCACGGAATGGCCGTGCGTGCCAGACACGGCCTGCGTGCCAGATCGGCACAGCCTATAAGGGCCTAGGCCGGCATGGCTCACAAGGGCCTAATTCCTTTAAAAAAATTTATGTTAAAAAAATATTTTTTAATAAATTAAAAAATTGTTGGGAATAAAGGATTTATTAATTTGAAGCCACCTTAATGGTGGGAGGTTTGGCATAGACCCCTATCAGTTTATTAATTTAAAATCAAAATGGTACATGAAGGGAGGGGGCTAGGCCTGACCTCTAGAATACAATAAGAAAGAAGAAAAAAATAGAGATGACTCACTTTAATAATTAAAAATAAAATATATAATTATAAAAATAGAGATGACTTACTCATCAGTAGTATTTGTATCATCATCTTCGCTGGTTAAGTCATGTCCACCTTTATCTTGAAGCTTCGCCTCAGCATCCAACCAATTTTTGAAGCAGAGAAGCATCTCAACCATGTCGCCAGTCATCTTACTTCTCTTTTCATCCAAACACGCCGACCTGCACTTAAAGCAGATTTGATGCTATTGTGGACATCGGTACAGCTAAAATATCGCATGCAATGTGAGACATAATAGGATATTGATTTTTAACACTTTCACTAAGCTAATACATCTAGATTCTTTATTTGATTTTCATCATATGCAGAGTGAAGATCATTTCGTAAATAAAATTCTAGTTCATTACTTAAAGATGAAGAAGATGAAGATGAACTTGAAGCATGCGCTTTTCTTTATGCAATAAATGAAAAAATAGATGACGAACGAGAACTAGAAGAAGAAGCAGAGCTTTGAGCATGTATTTTAGATCCATGAATCTTGTCATCATATAAAGCATAAATATCATTAAGAAGTGTTACCTTATCTTTAGCAGGTTTTGGATCTTTAACCATGTTTTCACAATATGCATCAATTAAAATTAGTACACTACTTAATTTAACTCTAGGATCAAAAACAATAGCTAAGTTATGCAAAGGATATATCCTATCCCAATATTCATTCCATTTAGTTTCCATTTGATGTATAATAGGCATTAAAATGTCATCATATCTATGTTCATTAAATTGTTCACTAATTACATATGTTTTTTGTAAAAATGAACAAGAAATTGGATAATAAATACCAGAAAGAACATTTGTAGCATCATAAAAAGTAACCAAAAAATCTTTCAAAATTTTACCTTTACTCCAATTAGTTTCAGTCAATGTTAATCCTAATCCACAATCGTTAATATATGCACTTAATAAGTTCTTATATGGATATGCATAATGTGTCATGCTATAGGTACTATTCCAATGAGTAATTACGTCCAGCTTAATTTTTTAAAATGTTTGCCATGATCTATACACAATTGTTTAAATTCTTGAAGTCTTGCTTTTGAAGCATGAATAAAAGAAACTGCATTTCTAATTTTTAAAATAACATCTTGAATTATGTTTATGCCAGCTTGAACAAAAAGATTTAATATATGATATGCACATCTAATATGAAATAATTGTCCATTTAAAATGGGATGCAAAGAGTCATTTAATAATGCAATAGTAGAATTATTATTAGATGCATTATCAAAGTAATAGACATTATTTTATCATTAATATTATATGAGCATGCAGTTTAATAAATAGCATTTGAAATTTATTGCTTCGAATGCGGAAAAAATCAAAAGCACGAAAAGCAAGAATTTGTTTATTTAGTTGTCAATCATTATCAATATAATGAGCAGTAATAGCAATGAAACAATTATTACCTACAGATGCTGACCAAATATCGAAGTTAAAGAAACTCTTGCATTTAAAAGAGAGAGCGTTTCAATTAAACTTCGTTTAATTGCTAAAATATTTGTCATAGCTACTCTTCTAAATGTACGCCTACTAGTTCTTTTATAAGAAGGTTGTAGGACTAATTGAACATATTGTTCAGAATTAAAAGATTCATATAAACTAAAAGGTAATTCGTCCTGAACTATCTATCTTATAGGTAATTTTCCCTGATTTTCATGATTATATACAAAAGCACTCGCAAGTGATCTTTCTTGTATATTAAGGATACTTTGCAGACGAGAATCATGCATCTATGAGTCTTGATATCTTTTAAATGCCCTGTTCCTCACTACTACTACAACTATAAAGTTTTGCATATTTTCTACATTTTGCTTTCAAGACTCCATCAACCATAATTCTATCAAAATCATTCCAAACATCACTAGTCCTCTTACGAGAAGAGGTTTGACCTTCACTCCGTTCACTGACACTGGTTCTAGAGAGAACTTGGGGATTAGTTTCTTCTCCCTTAGAAACAGGGGGCATGCCAAAATAACTTTCGTCAGAAGATGCCATATCTAAAATTTTAAATTAATGAATGCAAACAAATAAAAACTAACCACAAGAAGGAATTGAGAAGATGACCAGAGGTGGAGGCGTGGAGCCGAGATTTGTGAGCTTCCTCTTGTGCTTCGCCTCTCAACAAAAAGTGACTTTCTTTCTCTTATACTTCAAACTTCTCAACAAGAACCTCCTCTTGTATAGCATTTGATCACTTGCTAGAGCACTTGCTAGAACACTTGCAAACTAAAAATTAAATTACTAGAGCATTTGCTAGAAGAGAGAAATAGCAGTAAGAAGAAGAGGACTTGGTTTGGTATGGTGAGAATGAAAGAGGAATGGGGTATTTATAGGAATATTTTTTTTTCAAAATACCCCTATTTCTAGTAGTTTTATGGCTGTTGGGGGGGGGTTAAAATGGTAAAAACCACCGTAACTAGCCGTTTCTAGCCGTTTCCAACAGCTAGGACTGAACCGTGCCCAGGCCTGGCCCATGGCAGGCCGCGCCTGGCATGGCACAGTAATAGCTGTTATGGGCCATGCCTAGCACGGCCCGAGTCGTGCCGTGCCTCGGCACGACCCAGCCCAAAATGGGCCGCGGGCCATGCCGGGCACCAATTTTTTTTCAGGCAACGAGCCGTGCCTCGCTTGTGCGAGGTATGGCCTTTTTTTTTTGCTACTAATCTTAAAACTTTTAGATTCTAAAGCCTCTTTCCAAATTTCTAGCTTAGCATTTACTTCACATTTAATTTCATCAATCAACATTATATCATTTGCAAATAACATATACCATGAGATATCATTTTGAATATGTTTGGCTAATTCATCGATAACTAATACAAAAAGATACTCAACTCACTTATTATTTAACCATAAATAATAATAATAATAACTTAGTTATTAGAAAAAACTAATATTATTACTGTTATTGATATTAATCAATGACAACTCAACTCAACTCATTTAAGACTTTTCCCAACTACTTGGGGTCGGCTACATGAATTAGTTGATTCATTTTTTAAGGGATCTAACGAAGTTTTACGCTGGTTGTCAGCTGCCTAACGCAATCCTATTTATTATTTATTAAAATAATAAATATTTAGTATAAAATGGTTTATTTTATTCATTCAATGCATTTTTATATTCATTAAATTGTTTTTTATTTTTAAAATAATTAACAGTAAAATAATATTATTTTATTTAAAGTCTCAAAACTATACTTTTTTGATTTCACTTCCTAGACAAACCAAACAGTAGAATTTCTCTTTTGGAAAAGTCACTTTTCAAAATATGATCACTTCTAAATCAGTCACCCTCCTACAAACTAAATGCCCCCTATGCATGCCAGGAAAATCTGCATAGTAACTCTATTTTAGATCATATAAAAATATATTGTTATTTGTCCATGTTAATCATGCATTGCAATGTTAGCATACGCAACCTTCATTTTTTTGATTAAATAACCTACAATTGTTGGGTATATCCTATAATTTCTTTTAATTCCTTCACTGCTTTGTAACAATGGGTCTATTGATATTCAATCAGAAAACAACTGTTTCTGGCTTCCTATTCATGTCTAGGGCCTACCAACTCATTGCTGTAATAATAGCCAAAAGGTGATTTATCTTTTATTTGCTTTAGGTTCTGGTTGTGCATAAAGGGAGATGATGTCTGGGACTATTGGAATCTGGTAACAAATGTTACTTTTGAAGAATAACTATTCAATCTAGAAGCTAATTAGAAAGCAGTAATCGAAAAATCAATTTTTGAGTGTCACTGAAAATATTTTAGGTCATTTAAGCAATAATTGAAAATCATTTTCTTGTTATAGATCTGTTGGACATGTCTAGTGCATTTATCACACTTGAGCTTGTGAGGTTTCATTCTGTAACTTGCACAACATCCCTGTCACATAGAGTTGAGATCTTCATCTTTGAGGTACTTCTGTATCAATTCTCTTAGCATCTTCCATTTTCTTTTGGTCCTTCTTGGTGATGTACAGGGTCAAACTAAAGGCCCAAGACAACCATGGCATGATTCACACTGCAAAATTGAAGGGCCTGCTGCTTATGATGTCCTCGAGAATTTTGAGCAGCGCTGGCGGAAAGCAACAAAATTTTGGGCACTTGGGCAGAAATTTAAACCAGTAACTTACTGGCATGATGATGCCCTAATAAGGATAGATCGTATCTCATGGATACTCAGTCCTCTATCTGCTGATCCATATGGTGATCCCAATTTATGGGTTTCTGAGGAAAAAGATCCTGAAAACTGGCACATTCAGGTTTGTGACATGTAACTTACCAAAAACTCTTTTTTTTTTCTATTTTAATATCTTTTAGATCCTTGTTATTGATGTTTATCTTATCAGATTTTCCGATCTATTGACTCTGGATCAGTGAAAGGGTTTCCCAAATCTGTGTACGATGCTGAGGCTGAGGTCAGTCCATTGAACAAGTCCTTTTGTTCAAATGCATTATTGGTTTCAAACTTTCAATGTTTTTCAGGATACTTTATTGGCATTCCATATGTGTAGTATACCTGTAGTATTATTTACTAGAGCTAGTAAAGTACTGGGGAGGAATTGTATTTTTCTAAAGTACCTTCTTTAATCATCAATAATCTATCACAGAATCTTGTTTGTGGAAAGAATCTGGTAATTGACAAGAGTATCCACACAGCATATGTAAAGGCCATCCGATCAGCTCAACACTTCATATATATTGAGAATCAGTATTTTATAGGTTCTTCTTATGGTTGGCCATCTTATCAAAATGCAGGTTTGAAACATTCCCTTCTGTATATTTACCATTCAAATTCTATTTTCATAGATTTTGTCTGTAATCCTGAACTATCTGATAATATTTCTCCAGAACCAAAGTAAAACTGGGATTTTTTTTCTTCTTGTGTTCTGAGAATGTGCTTCTATATCTTCATTCTGGCCAGGTGGGATTTTGTTTGCCTGATTTCTTGATTAGGAAATAACTGACATAATGAAGTTGCTAAATTTTACAATGTTAATATCGGCACATCCATGTGGTACTGCTTACTTTTAGTTGGCCTTTAGTTTATACAAAGAGAGTTAGCTTTTATCTTAGCACATGAGGGTTGAAATGCATGGTTGTTGCAAAGATGGCGTTTATCAAATCCAGGGAATATTCTTTAGCTGTCTAAACATGGTAGATTCCAAAGAAATAATCCTAGTCCTTGTCAATTCAAAGTTTAGAGATGATAAATTCTGCAAGTTTCATTGTGATGAGATTATTTGTTATTCTGCCCTTGTAATGGACTTCAAGTTATCAATTAACTCTGTCAAACTTACCTTAATAAGTACAGTTTTATCTACATCAATTTGTTGTGCGTATCATAAACCCAAGGCTGGCCTTGGCAGCTTTACCAACCTTGTTTAACTGAACCCGTTTACTTGTCATTATTGTCTTTTAGTACTTCTAAAGAATGTCTCTGCATTGTCAACCCCATGAATGGTGTTCCACAGAAGATCCAATATTTATGGTTGATATGGTAAGCCTTCACAAATGCAGCTAGGAGCTCCAGCATATGTTATAGAGACTTACAATATATGCAGTCTCTTCATTACAAGATGGAAGATGCACTATATTTCTTCAGATTGCTTTTGTTTCGAACACCTTGATAGAATTGCTTGTTTAACAGTTTCTTTGGTCTTCATGTCAAGGGATTCATTTGGCAGGGAATTCTGATACTTGAGAAATTAGTTGTTTCAACATGTTCAGTTGCCTGCAGGTCTAGGGTAAGATGACAATACTGTCCATGAGTATTTGAATCCTAAAGTGGAGGAGAAACTAAATGGATGGTCCATGTTTGCAATACTTCCCTGAAATCTTTTATGAACTCTCCATCAGTTTTTAATTGTTTGATGGTAGAATCATTTTCGTTTCAGTTAATCTGGACATGCTGAAGTTTTGAGTTTGCTTCAATTTAATGAAGGTCTCCAATTTGATTGTTAATTAATCACTTCTTAGGCTCATCAACTGATCACTGCCAATAACTGGTTTTGATTTTGAACCAAATTGATGCACATGCTAGTGACATATTTTATGCCTTTTAGGATCCCCTACATCATGCTTTTGATACTTTGTTCCTTTCATGTGTTAGTGCCTTAATGTGTTATTTGCTCTCTCGCTACCTCCTATGGTTCTCTTGAAATTAGAGCTTTGATGGAAATAACAGAGGCTGATAATCTGATTCCAATGGAGTTGGCACTAAAAGTTGCTAACAAGATTAGAGCTGGAGAGCAGTTTGCTGTGTACATAGTCATACCAATGTGGCCTGAAGGAGACCCCAAGTCTCAAGTTGTGCAAGAGATTCTCTTTTGGCAGGTATTCTGTTTCTTTAATTATGAGAAATGCCAGTTAATCTTGTTTCTGTTGCCCCAATATGTAACAGCTGATTTGACACCACCTTTTTCATCATTGTGACATCTGCAGGGCCCATAGCAAATAACATTTTAAATACATGGAGGGGATGATAATAGTATTTATTTTTTAATATTTGGTACAATAATTTGCTTCTGTTAAAAGTTTCACTTAAGCATTGGCAGAGCTAGCATCTTACTTAGGCAGTGGGGGAGCGCAGGGAGGGAACAAAGTTCAAAATGCAGAAAGCGTAGAAAGGAAAGTTAAATTTATTAGTGCATTTTTCTGCTTAATAGCTTTTATTACAGATCTAGTTTGCAGGAAAATCAAAGTTAATGACTTACAATAAAAGGAAAAACTAGAAATAATAAAAGGCATTAATTTTTCAACTAGGTGAAGGTCTAAAACCTATCTACACAGCATATGTGAAACACAAATAAGGAAGAATATTAAATAAATATTAAATAGCTAGGCAGCAAGGAAAATGATTTAAGGCTAAAAAGATTAGTTTTCTAGAATCTAGATTACAGCGTCTTCCCTATTGGTCAAAATGTGAGATATACATTACAGCAGTTGGAATTTATGTTGGTTCTCCTTTTCTTCTCTTTCCATCTATCTACCTATCTATCCTTTATAATGCCATGTATCTTCACCATTGCATATGAAGTAAATTTATAATAATAAACTAATGTTTTACAATTACAAGAAATTCTCTTAAAACTCTGTTGTGGATGCCTGTGCAGGGATATTTTGCTAAGCAGTGAAATCTGGTAATGCCATCTAGAATTTGAAACAGCTGTTGCCCAACCTAGTTGGAAAAAACTCGGATTGCCTTTGATACTGGAATGAAAGGGTTAGAAAGGTTTGAATTAACGTATTCAGTTGAGAATTGTCACATTCCATTGGTTGGGTCAGGTTAATATGGACAGTCTTATGCCTACTAAGAGAAGTATAACCATAGCTTTATCCATAGATAAAATTGGTATTTTTTAAGTAATTTTGGTTGAATTCTCATTTGTATCTATTTATCTCTGTGTCTTGAAATATTTTCCTCCAACAATCAGTTTGACTTGGTGTTTTCCCACATCCCAGGGCCAGACAATAAAATGATGTATGAAATTATTGGAGTAGAGCTCAAATCCATGGGCATTCAGAATGTACATCCTGGAGATTACCTAAATTTCTATTGTCTTGGCAATCGAGAAGAATGGCCAATGGATACCATTCAATCAACAAATGAACCTTCGGAAAATACTCCATTGGTACTTGCAACAACTTTATCAGTCATAACTTTATTTAGTCCAGAAGATTCATCATTCCAAGTTTTTTTTTTCTCGGGGAGAATTGTCATTTTAAGCACTGTTAATATGTTAGTCATATACATATATCTTTCACTGCTACTTGTAGCAGCTTATGATTAATTTCTGGAGTTTTTACAGCTTGGTCTCCTTTAACCTTTTATAGCATGCCATGATATCTTCAGTTTCATGATACTTTAAATTTTGTTTAGGACCAACTCTGCTGTATTTTACTATCTAGTTTCAACAAAAAAAAGGGCTTAATAGTTTCCAAAGTTGGTTGTATTGGTAATAAGCGCCATACTGGCTAGATATCGAGCACTATACAAACTAGATACCAGTTCAGTACGATATTGACAGTCTCATACTGACACAGCCACTGGATCACGCCGATTAAGTACTGGTTCACCCAAAATATATTTTTATTTTTTAAAAATTTGTTTATTTTTTAGTTTTTTCCATTGTGATTAAATGTTCAAGGGGTTTTATTTGTTAGTCATTTTAAATTTTTATGGTTTTTGTTTCTGGGATATAGGTTTTAGGGCTTAAACATTGAAGAACATGGAACACTACACAATGTTAATGAGGTTAAATAGATAGATAAAGTAATATAGTATGGCATTAAGAAAGACTTGTAACAAATAAATGTAAACTACAACATGTGTACTCAAATTTAGTCCTATGTACAATGTCTACGCCCCTCTTAGACATCCGAGTCTCATACATGGCCTAGGACTTGACTCCAACCTAGGTTAATAATATTCTTTAAATTTATTCTAAAATATTTTTTAAATAAAAAATATATTAAACTTCAAATATCCTAAAATTAGATTTTGACTTGGGCAGTGTAGCTATCTACAAGGGGTACTATATGTATGTTTTCCATCCCATGAGGTGGCCTTTTGACCAAGTTATTTTTTGCATTCATTTAATTTTAGGCTTAGGTCCAAATCTCTTTAAATGCACCAAAAATTAAATTAAAAGCTTCCAAAAAAGAAAAGACAGCCAGTGCATACATCCCCCAAGCAAGCTACCATTTCTTGTTGTTCATTATACCAATTATCTTTTAATTAATTTCTCAAAAATTCAGTTTTAAGGAAAATAAGCAAGCAAAACAAAAATCCATCAATGGGTGGATCATTGTACAATATATAACATCTCATGAGATCATCAAAATACCAAATTTTGTTATGATATTACCCTTGTGTTTTTATTTTATGGCCATTTTTGACATGAAAAATAAATAAAGAGAAAGAGGAAAGGAGATCTAACCTATTTGTAGCTTGAATCGGGCCCCATATCTCCTCCCTAGCTCCATCTCCCTCTATTCACTACCCTCTCACCATGCTGTAGCATGAAATTAAGTAGAGACCCTTTTCCTCATCTAGCCCATAAAAACAGGCAAATCAACAGGTGTTGATTTGTATGTTCGAGAACTGGGCTGAACTAATTCGTACCACCCATTCAGGCCATTTCAGAGTGCGGATCAAAATGGAGACTTGTTTCTTTCTAGTTCCTAGCCAATTCAATACAATATAGGATGTACCTCTTCAGATAGTCCAGTTAGGTGAACCTTGTTAGCTTCTACAATTCCACAAACCTAATAATTCAGGAGGATCAACAAACTCAAATGTGGACCCCTATGTCTATTTGGGGGAGATTAGATGAGGTCCAATAGTGACATCTATCACATTTAGAGGTTGAATCGTGCATCAAACTGGAGAACTTAATTTGCTTGTATGATATCCACTTTGTTTTGAAATTGGGTTACTTTTCAAGCTCTACCATATGGTAAGAATTAATTGAAGCAATTGAAGACAAAGTTGATGTAGAAGTCAAGATTTACCTCCTATAATATTTTAACTAGAAGAAGAATCTAACTTGAATTGTGCAACAACGAACCTCACTCGTACAAATAGAGGCTTTGTAACTTAAATTTTCATTAATAAAAAAAGGGGGACTTAAACCTCACTTTCACTATTTTTTATTTTTTTAATTTTCTTTTAAGAGATTCAGTCGAGTAGATCAAAGGAATTTCTTCCTTCTTCCCAATCAGATCACTTGAGTTAATGATTCTTCCTATCTTGAAATATAGATTTTTTTATTTCATTCTTTAGTAAATTAAGGAATTTGAGGCATAAAAGGATATAGAGCATTGTCACGCGTCGATTGTGATTTTGAGTTTTTGGGTGTTGTTTTATGTTGACCATTGGTATCTAGTTCATTGTTTTGAAAAGTTTACTTTGGATGTGTTTCCCTTATTCTTAAGACCAAATAAGCCATTAGGTTATGGTTAAGGCTTCACAATGTCGGTCATTCCACACTAAGATGGTCGAGAGAGATGTGCATATTGCACCTTTAAGTTATGCTTTTTTGGGGCAGCATAGTTTTAGCTTTTTTATTATTAACACAACCAATACATTGGAAAACATTTTAATCTTTTATTGTTTCTCAACTTCTATTTGTTGATGCAAACGGAAAGATCAATAAAGGAGAAATTTTATTGCTAACTATTAAGGTCGGTACACATGTTGCACATCAAATATGTTCCTTGTCATATTTCATAGCCAAGTCCAAGTACATCACCCACATACTTTACCCTGTTCTCAGATTATTTCTCTTAATTTCTAATCTTGCAATATCCATAAGACTTGAGCCTCACTTTATTAACTATACGAATACTTCCCTTGTCACTATGCATTTCTAAATAATTTTATTCAGTGTAATAACAAAATGAAAGTTTTCCCACTTTCTTAACATACTGGCATATTGGTACTCTCAAAATGTTAATAATTCTTACACTAATTCAGAAAACTTATGGAAAGAGTTGAAAGTTCATCTTTCTCATCTTCCTTGCCCACCATTATTACTTATTCATTAGGGCATAAGCTGTCTTTACACCTTATCTTTCCACACTTGAATCAGTTTAGTTTCTTTGCACGCTACCTAATCTCCATCAGTTTGATCTGCTCGTATGAGGTTGGTTATTAGCCTCTATTGTTGCCCTTGAAGGAGTCACATGCTTCAAGGAGTGCCATCCAGGTGCTAGCTCTTCTCAATCCACAATGCCACCTTGTACGTCTCTTCAACAGTGCAAAGTTGGAAACCTGCCTAGTCATTTTAAACATCAGGACAAAGGCTTCTGATACCTCACCATCATCACCTCCTCTGATTTATATCCCCTCTTCGGAAGGACGACCAGTAGAACCTCTGTTGCATCCATCTGTTTTGCTCTATCCCTCTTAAAAGAGTGGAATCTGATAAACAGGAACTCTTGGTAGATATAAGGGCTATCGCCTCTTCCTGCATGTCAATGCTTGGTATTCCTTGTTGACTTATTCTTAAATAGCTTAAGCTTTTGGAGTTAAGTGTTCAGTTAACATGGTACCAGATCCCTTTTTTCCTCCAGTTTTGAAGGCTAAGATGGCAAAAGATCCATTAGCATTTATTCATTGGTGATATTAGAGCTTAGGTTGCTGGAGGTCATGAATTCAAATCCCATCTAGATCAGTTATTCATTTACTTCACCCAGTTTTCGTTTTGATTAATTCAGTTGTTGTCTTGACTTGTTTATTACTCCATGTGCAAGTTCTAGGCTGGTTGTGAATGAGTGTTAAAGCTTGATATCCGTGCTGCTGTTCAGTTAGTTAACACCAGCTAACTCTCTGGCCTTTCCTTTTCTTCTTGTTAGACTCGGGAGGTAGTTTCACCTATTGCTTCAAACCATATTTTTCCAATTCCAAGTTGCACCCTTCCTTCTGAAAGTTGGAACCAACCAGGAAAGGACTTAGTGCTTGACATTGAATTCAAAAGAAGAAGATTCACTTTCACATTGAATTTCAGAAATTCTATGCTTCCTACAAATTAATATCATCTTGGTTCACACAGGTTCCCATAGTGTGAAATTAGGGCCCTGACTATAATGAGCAGGGATTTCTTGTAAGATCTGATGTTGCTGCCTGCAGCTTCAAAATATTAAGTTTTCTGTCCTCATCTTTCAGATCTCCTATGATGCTATCCTATGGGGTTCAAAAGTTAATCTGATGTTACCCCATCCCATGGGTTTCAAAAGTTATAGTTTGCTGCCTTAGAAATCTCAGACATATGTGGACTGATCACGTGGGCCACAGATTACAGTTCACTGCCTTAGGATGTTGTTATCAGCATTTGTCTGATTCTGGTAAGAGAAATCAGCATATACTGCCAGGGAATTCAGATAACAGAATTCAAGTTCTTCTTGGATATTCAAGAGCTGTTTTCCGCAAGTATCATGTGGCTTGCCTTAGCCACTTTTTCTAACTTTGATTAGCAGACAAATTTTAACTGGTTTTCAATTTTTTCAAAACCTAATCTTTCAGGCCTTGTCTCAAAAGTACCGAAGATTTATGATATATGTTCATGCAAAGGTGATGATAGTAGATGATGAGTATGTTATTTTGGGGTCAGCTAATATTAATCAAAGATCTCTTGATGGTTCAAGAGACACTGAGATAGCAATGGGTGCGTACCAACCACATCATACGTGGTCCGAGGGAAAAGGTTATCCACACGGTCAGGTTGGTGAATTTTTCTCCTTTTCATATTTCTCTTTAGTTTTATTGCATTGCCCTTCAACTAACTATAATACATTATGCACTGAAGATTGGCACATCAAAATTAATTGCTTTCCAAATCATCTAGGTGGTAACATCTCTCATATACAGAAAAATTCATTGGTTATGGTTATTTTATTGTATAAAATTAGCATCAATCTAGATAGTGCAGATCACTAACTTGTATATGCATATCAGACTTTAGAGAATGACATCTTCTGTACAAGCAAATTTGGAATGACTTTGTCTAATGGAACATATAACCTGCAAACCATCCCATCTATAGTGGGAATTCTATGGATTTGAAACATGGCTCCTCAATGCCTGTACATTTTATATCTGGTTGTTGACCTACTCTAAAGCTCCAATGAATTGTCAAATTTTAAGCAAAGGCTACTTTTCTAAGTGAGGCAGGCATGCTGTGAAACTCATGCAACCAAGAGGGAAGATGCACTAGACATGTCGAGCTAGATAAAGGAGAAGGCAAGGTTTGACATGAGATGATGAACATATGTAGGTCATTGATAGTATGAAAGAAAACTAACTGAAGCACAATCTCTGGTGATCATGGTTAAGATCTGGGATAACTTGATTTTCAATAAAATAAGATTGTACACCGAGTCAGACCAATGTAATTGAATCTTATCTTAATGTTTGGTTTAAGAACCTGCTTTTTCTTACTTTGAATTGCAACAAACCAGAGTGTCCAACAAGGCTTTCCTTGCACTTGGTCATGCACGATAATATGTGCTCTAGATGGGTTAAATAATGGCATTCTAAACATTAAATGCTTTGCTTTTATCAATTCAAAGCAAGTCAGTCTTGCCACTAGATTTAGGTATGAAGCTCAAAAGGTTGGTGACGTTTCTGCACATTATAGATGTTAAATTAGATATAGCTTAATGGCTTTCCTGGAAACTTGTGTCTGTAATAAGGCTGGTTGCTAGAAAAAATTCTGCCAAATGTACATTTAAGCATACTATATTATTATAATATTCATGTGCTCTTTAGGCAACAACAGTTGAGCATTAAAATGGAAAATACTAAATTTATTAAACAAAGTTGCATCTTCTACAAATCATAAAGCACAAACCATCTAATTAAAGCAACAACCTAAAAAGTTATCTATGAATAAGGAATCTAAAGGTTGGATTGGAGCCCATCATGATCTAGGGCTGGGCTCGTATGGTACCAAGACAGTCTTGAGTCAGTCCTAAACAACCATTAAAAACAAGAACAAAGAGAAAAAATAAAAAATAAATTTAAATTTAAAAGTGCATCAAGATTCCAATTTATCTCAAGTGTCAAGATGCAATAGTCTCAATCTAGAGATACCCTAGATCTTTGGGATGCATGCCAAGACCTGGCCTCTCTCAAGTCCAGTATGGTACCATTGGGATGAACCATGTACTTAATCCTTGAAAGAATCTTGTATAGGATGTTAGTGTCTGAGGATTCCAAACTACACAACAAACAACTAGTGCAAACAGTTTATTTTCCTTTATTGTCACTATGATGGTATCGAAAGAGCAAAACAAGAAGAATAGGAAATAAGAAAGAATAAGAGATAAAATGAGAAGAGAAGCTGTGAAAGGCAGAGAGAAACAAGATGTAGAAGAGAGGTGCGAAAGATGCTATATGCACTGAACTAGCCTATCTGGCAACAGATCTTACCAAAAAAAGGGCCAGTCATTACTTAGGGCAAAAAAATTGCAATGCCCCTACTTAAGTGACTCAATCATATATAACATAAGATTGGAGCTACATAGGATCCCAAAAAAAAGGTCCAATAACAAGAACAAGAAATAGAAAATAGCCTAGTAAGACATAAATACAGCAGATATGAAGCAAATAAACGAAAAAACTCCATGTTCATTAACATTCTCCTGCAATATGGAGCATAAAATTTCAATCATGCCAAGCTTGATGACAATGTTCTTCAACCAATCTCACTGGAGAGCCTTGGTGAGCAAATCTGCAAGTTGAGAACTAGAACAGGCATGAGGCATGACCATCTCTTTATTGGCGACTTTCTCTTGAAATAAAGTTCTACTTCAATATGCTTAGTCCTCTGATGGAAAATTGGATTAGTTGCAATGTAGATGACAGCTTGGCTATCACATAGGAGGGGAATAAAGATCATAGGGATAAATCATAATCTCACTTGGTAAAGTGCGGAACCATATCACTCACACATAGCTAAAGCAATAGTTCTATACTTCGCTTCTGCACTAAACCTTGCTCCTATAGATTGCTTCCTGCTTTTCCATGTAACCAGATTCCCTCTTATAAATGTTCAATGCCAAGATATATACCTATCATAAGGACATCCTACCTGATCAGTATCAGAATATCCACAAACGTCCTCTTGTATTGTATACTATTCCTCGACCAGAGGTTATTTTTAGGTATCCCAAAACTCATTACATTGCTTCAAGATGAGGAGAATGAGGACCATGCATAAATTGGCTAACGACACCAACTTCGTAACCTAGGTCTAGTAATGGTCAAGTGTATCAATCACCCTCCTAGTTGATGATACATTTTTGGATCATGTAGAAGTAGGCATGAGCATAGGTCGTATTGAGTTGGTTCTAAGTCATAACTTAGAACTGACCTAATCAAGATTAATTCTAGGAGACCTAAAACCAAACTAACCCTACCTTGAAACCAGCCCAAAACCGATTTGATCAAATTGATTTAGTTCTAGGTCAGTTCTAGGGTGGAATCGACTTCTAATGGCTAAATCGTTTCTCTTACTTGTATTTACTAAAAAGCATACATATATAGCATTTGTTGACTAATTTAACACTAAAGGTTCTTTAGTAGAGATGGTGGATAACTCATGATGTGTATATGATGTCCTAAGTTCAATCCTTTGGAACAATTTATTTTTTTAAAAAAAATCACCAAGAAAAATGATAGTTGGTTCTCGGGTCAAAAACTGAGGAATTGACCTTTAGAACCAAGAACAAAACCCAAGGGGGTTGGTTTCAAGGTTTTGAACCTAAAATCAATCCTCTTAATACTCATAATGAAACTAAACCGATTTGGGGTTTCTTGGATTTCCCTAACCCAGTGCACACCCTATGCAGAAGCTTCCGTTGTTTAGCATTCAATTTTAAATTGTCTTCCATAGAAGTCTTAACAAATTTACACTCTTCAGGGAGATCTATGACATTTCTTCTGAGAAACATTTCTTAGAATGAAGAACCTCATTTCCTAAAAAAAAACTAAGTTATGCCAAATCTTTGATCTCAAGCCTCTTTTGCAAATACTGCTTTAAAGTATGAATCTTAGCTTGATCATCCCTTGTCAGAATAATATTTTCAACATATACAATAAGAACAATGCTAGCATAAGAAGTCTTCTTACTTAAAAAGGAGGGGGTGATTAGGTTGACCTCTTTTGAATTTGAAGTCAAATAGAGCATGATGAATTTATCAAACCAGGCATGTGGATATTATTGCAAACCATGAGTTGATTTTCTAATTGACACACAAGTTTTGAACCTTTAAGTGGAGAACCCCAAGAGTGGATACATATAAACCTTTTCTTGTAGGTTTCTATGTAAGAAGTGTTCTTAACCTCAGTGAGACGGAATCTGAGACGATCTCATCCTAGAGAGATTTTGAAACTGATCCCTGCCATCTCGTCCTATCCTATCTTGACCATAATAAATTGTAGTGTCAAGTTTAAAAAAACTAATTTATCATAAAGATATAACATTTGAAGTTCAAATATGTTTAATAATCGAATAAAACATCAGAGTTTCATAAATAATTTTTTTAAGAAAAAAGCATTCAAGCAAGCATTGGGACACTTGAACAGGTCGGGGATCGAGATGGAACGAGACATGAGACGTCTCGTTTCGTGGAAAAACCAGAACACCTCTATTCAATGAGATTTAAAACCTTGTTCTTAACATCAACCTGAACATGGACCAGCCAAGATTAGTAACCATGGAAATAACAACATGAACACAATTAGTCTTTGCCACTGGAGGGAAGATTTCAAAGTGATAGACTTTCTTGATTGAAGATCATTACTGCTGATCATGATTTGCAGCACTAAATTTTCCTGAAAACAACTTTTCATATGTCCCAAAATATCTTATACTAATGTATCATATGAATACAAAGTTGCTATTTTAGTGTTATGATAAAACATTCTACTAAGATTTATAGCTTAGAACAACCCAGGCATATTAAATGTTGATTTATAAGGGCTTTAAAATGCATAGATCATGGCCAATGATGTGAGTTTCAATTTAAATGCCTTATGAATACTTTAGGACCTATTTGAATGCCCACACAAGTTATACATGAAATAGTCCTTACACGGTTTTTGGTCAGAAGAAGTGATCAGTGAATGTGAAGTATCTCTCCCAATTAAGGAGAACTTAGTCCAAACTCTTTGCGAAACCTTGGGATACCATAAATCACATTGTAATTGGAGTCCATAATACTGATTTTCTAGGATAAAGCACTCCAATGAGTTTCCATTCAATGGAAACTTCTCTTCATCTTGCCATTTCGATCCCTATCTCTTCACAAACTCAATTTTAATATGGGCCTTATCTGATGGATAAGCTGTATGGCTGTCCAGATTGGCCCTTAAGAAACCAACATCACTAGCTACTTATTTGTGCAAACTCTATGCATATGTAGAAGACCTCAAAACATTTTTTAGTTTTTAGCCATTTCTGGTGTTGTAAATCATGATTAATGGTATAGTTTGTTAACTTGACTAGCCTATCGTTGATTTCCTACTATTAACTTCAATTAGAGATTTTGCTGAAAGTTCATAATCCAACTACATAGGTAATCACAAATGTATAGTAATCTATATTTATATCCCTGTATGCACATATACAAACAAATAATCTTCACATGCTATGCACATGCCTTTCAAGGAAAAGAAAAGGAGAGAACAATTGGAGAAGGAAAGAAGGAATTCTCATGTTTTGCACATAGGCTTCATACTTTATGCTATTTAGGTCCACATGCCCAACTCCATGAGTTTTCCTTTTATATAAGATGTGTGTGTGTGTGTGTGTGTTTGTTTGCTTGCATGTATGTATGCAAGTTTGCGTGTGTATATATGTATATGTAGGGTGTAGACAGAATACAAGTATTCCATACCCACTATAAAATTCAATATTGATGGTTCAAAAATATAAGTCTAAATTATTTGATGTAATCTAAAAAGATTAAAATGCTAATGTGCAAAATATCACATGTTTTGAAGACCTCTTGCCCATTCCTAGTGATCTTGTATTAATATCATATATGATTCCATATATTGGAGTTGTATGCCAAGCAAGGGTAGAAATAATGATACCAATTTCCATATCAGTACTTTACTGGTATGGTACTAACTAGTATGGTGTGATGTTGACACAGCAAATTAGAGATGAAATACCATGTGTTACGAGGTGTATAACTTACTAGTAGACTTGGTACTCGAATCCTTGGTGACAAGACATGATAAATTTCTTTAGAGATGATTTAAGGTAACACACTTTATTGGTTTTGGCCTCTTTCTACCTATTAGTAGATGCAAAAGATCATCATCCTCTTGATGTTAGTGACGATGAAAATGATAAATGATTTCTTATAGTCAATAGTCAATAGTCAATGGTCAATAATAACCACCTAGCGAAGTCTAGTGGCAGTGTGGGAGAATTAGAGAAAGGTATGGAAATGGGAGCAGGTGAGTCAGCTGCCCCTTGTGGCACATGACAGGCTATCTCTGCCATCATGGGTTTTGTTACTGGGAGGTCAGATGTGTACAGACCAACTAGAAGATTATGTTTTTGAATTAATAGGCTGGCTAGTGCTGGGCTTGGATCAGCAAGCATGGCATACTGATTTGGGTATAGGGGCTATCAGGATTTGGACCATTTGTTTCATTTTGAGTTGGATTGCACCAAGATGTTTTGTGCCAGTTGGACTCCTCTGCCATGTCTGTCTTTTTAATTTTTTTCTTCTTTTCTCTTCTTGTCTTCTATAGTTCATCTTTTGTACTTTTTCTCTTCTTATTTCACTTTCCAATGAAAAGTGGGGTGGTTTGCACCATGTTGCTCACCAAAAAGAGGTTACTATAGTCAATATATTTGTTTTTCTTAAAAATCTTTTGAAGGACCGCTTAAGTGAACTTGTTGCAAGTGCTGTGCTGATGTCTGTGGCTACACTACCCACTATTATCAAATTGGCACCATAATTTTTCATGAAACTCTTTTAGAAAAGCTCACGGAATTTATTCCACACTATTTGGGTTTGAGTTACCAAAAGGTACATAGAATTGATAAAAGATATGTATGATAGAGCAATAACTATTGTTAAAACAATAATAGGAGAAACTAGCGAGTTTCCAATTACTGTAGGTTTACATCAAGGATCTGCCTTAAGTCCATATCTTTTTATATTAGTTATGGATGATTTAACCAAACATACTCAAGATATCCCATGGTGTATGTTATTTGCAGATGATATAGTGTTGATTAATGAAACTAAATCTGGAGTAAATGCTAAGCTAGAGATTTGGAGAGAGGCTTTATAATCTAAAGTTTTTAAGATTAGTAGAACTAAAATTGAATATATGAAATATAATTTTAGTGAGAGTAGAAATACAAATGAAGAAATAGTGGAGATTGCAAGCCAAAAGATGTCAAGGAGTAAAAAATTTAGGTATTTGGGATTAATTATCCAGCAAGAAGGTTAAATAGGTGAAGATGTGAATCATAGAGTTAAAGTGATGGATTAAGTGGAATGCTTTTGGAGTATTATATGATCGGAGCATCCTATTAAAATTAAAAGAAAAATTCTATAAAACCGCTATTAGGCCAGCTATGCTATATGGAATAGAGTGTTGGGCAATATTGAAACAACATGTGAATAAATTAAGTGTAACAAAAATGTGTATATTAAGATAGATATGTGGTAAAACTTTAAAAGATAGAATTAGAAATAAGCATATAAGAGAAATAACATGAGTAGTCTAAATTGAAGATAAAATGAGAGAAAATCGATTGTGGTGGTTTGGACATATACAACATAGACCTTTAGACGCTCCCGTTAGAAAGTGATCTTTTAACAATCCATGGTAAAGATAGAGGTAGAGGAGACCTAAACTAATATGGACAGAAATAATTAAAAAAGACATAATTATTTGTAATTTTAATGTCAACTTGGTCATAAATAAGCAGAGTGGAGGAAGCATATTCATGTAGCTGACCCCATATAGTTGGGAAAAGGTTTAGATGAGTTGAGTTGAGTTGAGTATTTGGGTTTGAGGGTATAACAAATAATGTGCAAGATTTTATCCATCCTCATTGCCTAAATGAGGTATGTTTTAACCAACATCTATGTACATTGCAAGTATCAATCTTTCTCATAATTGTTGTTTTACAAAGAAACTTCACTAGAAGTTAGCAATATTACTCCATGCACCAACATATGGAGTTAGATGCCCCAGAGACAATGAACTCCAAAGCAAATAAAAATGTGACAAAATGTTGCCACTCCCTTTTGTTTTTCATATGTTTAAGTATGAGATGAATATTATTCTTTATGTATAGTTAACAGGCGCAAGATCACAATTTGAGTTCTTGATACAAGTATCTTTCATAATTCGTATAAAAAAAATGCAAACCCCACCTAAGGAACAACTTGGTTCAATCCTGATTGTCATCCAATTGTCATACTTCCAACACCAAAGAATGGTAAAAGGAAAAGCAGTAACTTAGGTAGGACTGTCACTTTGATCTGTGATGCAAACAATAAAACAAGTCCTTCAATACTAACCCCATTCATTCATCATTAGTGTTTGTCAACATGACCTTAAGCAGAAATTCAGTTGTTTTTCCTTGCATTTCCATTTCTTTCATTTCTTTTTCTTCCACTTTATTTCATGGTTTTAGGTCCTGGCAAGACACCAGCATAGATTGCTGTCCCAAGTGTTGGGACAAGACCATCCTACCAGTATCTTAGTGTCTCAATCGATGTGTCTTGGAGCATCCCATATTCCAAGTGTGGGATAGGATGGGATGGCAGCTCATTCTGTTCCATGAAAGAACCAAGACAATCTCTCTCATGAAATTTAAAACCTTGCTTTATTTGTGTTGTGTAATGGGTCAATAGGCCTGGAATACCTAAATGGGCCTTGAAAGCCCATTACCTCTCTATATGGGTGAATGAGAAATTGAGAGGACATTTAGTCCCACATCGAAAAATTTAAGAAAGGAAGGTTCACTTATATGAAAACCTCTTCTTCATACTTAAGTTCTTAGGCTCACAATAAATGAAGAGCTTGAGGGTGATGTGTAGCATCACCCCGCGCACGAGCACGTGCGAAGGGCGCAATGGGTGCTTTGTAGGCATTTGCACTTCGCACGGTGATCGATCACAATCGCAATCGCAGCAGTGTCGATCCATCGGTGCGTACCCGTTCAACGCATCCGATCGGTTGATTGGACCGTTGGTGATAAAGGTGCCCATCCGATCATGCCGTTGATGATCGTTGGTGATAAGGCACCCGTCCGATCATGCCATTGATGATAAGACGATCATTCCGATCGTGAAACGGCGTATCAAAGCCATTCTACTATCTATCGGATCATGTGATCATTAGATCACGATGGTGAAACGATATATCGGGACGTTGATTGGCTTATCTGATCGGTTGATCTTCATATCACGGAGTGAATCGGTGTATCAAAGGCTTCCTTTGATCAAATCCGATTAACCAATTCAAATTGGGTTAAACCCGAAAGGATGTATCCAAAAGGCACCTAAAACCTATAAATACGACCTTAGACTTTTGCATTTCATTCAATCCAATCAATCCCAAATACTTTCTCTCTTAGGCATTTGCATACTCTCCTTAGAAAGTATAGCTATAGTGCATAGAAAAGAGAAATGCATTCTTGGTTCGAATTTTTTGATGAATTGTAGTGCTGCATTCATCAAAAGAAGACAGTTGTATCCTAGGAGACAATCGTCATACAAGCCGTCAGCATCATTGCGGGACGAAATTATCTTAAGGACATAGAGTATAACTCTAGACTCAGTCTTATCAATTAGGTAGCCACAATCTGCGCCAACAATTTGTAGCCAAAGAAAGAGCATTGAGTGCTTTCTACTTTCTTGTTGAACAGATCCCAGTTCCCAGGTAATGTTGGCTGGGGTGCCCATGTGCTAAATTCCTGCTAGAGAAAGTATTGCTATAAAACTCTTACGGCAAAGAACAAAAAGGCATCATTTTGAGCTTGTTGGTTACTTTGTTGGTGTCTCACGAGGAGACCTAGTGCTGTCTCAGGATAACTTAAATAGCATCCAATAAGATTGATTCTTCCTGAACAGTTTCGTAAAATGCAACTTCTTATACAAAGACTTGTCTTTAAGTTATTTCTAAATAATTCATATTCTTATTGTATGGATCCCTTTTTCTGTAGGTACATGGATACAGGATGTCACTCTGGGCAGAGCATCTTGGTGGGGTGCATCCAGGGTTTGAGGAGCCCCACAGTTTGGCGTGTGTGCGATATTTGAATGAAATAGCTAGTGAGAACTGGGTAAGATACACATCTGAAGAGGTAATTCCACTGAAAGGACACCTAATCAAGTACCCAATTAAGGTGGATGCTGATGGTAAGGTCAGTCCGCTGCCTGAACAAGAAAGCTTTCCTGATGTTGGTGGCCAGATTTTAGGCGCGTCTACTACACTTCCTGACCAGTTAACCATGTAGTATCCCTAATTCCATTTATTTGTTTAGGCAGCCATGATTACTTGTTTGCTCAATTGAAAGTTGGAACTAATTATCATTGCATTTCTCGAGTTGTGTGTGGTGTGTGTGAAGTATTCTCTTTGTATACTGCATAAATTAGAGATGAAATTATTAAGTAGGTGTTGTCAAATGGACTGCAATTTCGCTCCCCCTGGAAACTTGTATTTCAACTATATTTGTATCTTTCGTCAAGAAAACACAGCATTGAGATTGATTTCGGATGACGATGTTATTTCTCAGGTTGTATAACTAATGTTTTTTCTTAACTATGTGCTGCTGTATGTGGGTTGCTAGAAAAACTAAATTAGTGGAAATTGGCCTTAGAAGGGGATACGCTGTTGATAGCTATTAGAGTTTATCTTAGAATTTGTAAGGTTAAAAAGGATATATTTTCATATTCATGTAGGATTGAGTTCTATTCTGTGTAATTTTGGAACGCGTTTTCATATTCTTATAGAATTCTAGTCTTAGTCCACATAGTACATTGTATATATAAACATATGTAGCCTTTGCTTTTAGGGCATTTAGGATAATTCAAGAGTTATTGTGAGAGTTCAGGAGACGATCCTACTGGGTGCAAGGGGGTTTAGGAATTTGCGAGTCTTTGATGGGAAATTTTTTTTTGTAGTTTCAAATTTTGGTGAGTGGTAGTCTTTGTAATTTTTAGATATTTTTGATAGTGAAATTCTCTATTCTTTGCTCATGGGTGTTAAGTTAATGGGTCTAACCATATAAATACCTACTCTTTTATTTAGTTTTACTCTCTTTTCTTTCTCGTTAATCTTTAACCCTTGTGCACACCTTTATCATAATAAATGTATCAGAGCTTGCTCATATTATAACAAGTGCTATCAAAGTCTGGTCTCTTTAAATGCATGTTGGAGTGTTGATTCTTGGTAGGTGCGGTGTGCAATTATTACACAAATCTTAGAGCTAGGGGTGGCAATTTTGGATACGTTCTGTGAACCTGATTTGAACTCAACACAAAGTTAGCAGATTCAAATTGAGTATAAATGAGTTCAAGTAAAATTAGGTTGATCAATTAGACATGATTAATAAATAAATTGGGTTAGTGTTGGCCTACTAACTCAAAATTGATCTGTAATTAATTTGATTATTAAACAGATCAATTAGTGTAACTTGACTGCTAACCCGAATATGATCCATCAGATTATTTATCTAAATTAATATTTTTAAATTAATTATTTATTTATGATGATTTATACTTATGCAAGAATTTATGTTTATTTTTTTAAATGAAAATTTTTATTTGTACTTTAATTATAATTTTTAATATACAATTATTTTATAAGTAAATAGGTATTAAAATGTCATATAAATTAGACGGGTTACATAGGTTTTATACAAGTTATACGTATTAGGCAGATTTTATGAGTTATAAAGATCGTATAAGTTATATGGAATAATGTTCAGATTGGATTTGGATTTAACTTTTTAATTTAATTAATAAATAAGTTGAATTTGGATTGATCTATTTATTATCATATTTTTAAATTGATCTGATTTGATACGAATTTGCCATCTCTACTTAGAGCATCCATCAGAGCTTGATCCATTGACGCACATTTGCCATGCCACCCCTACTCGGAGCATCGATGAGAGCTTGATTCTAGCCTGAGCAGGAGCAGCAACCGGAACACCACTTTGGCCTCTGATAGGTAGTCACGGCGTGGATATTGAAGGATTACCGCTGATTTGCATAAATCTTGAGGTTACACCAAGTTTGAAATAGCATCGCTCGTGGAGCACCTGTTCCACTGACCCTAGATTTTGTCTGGCGAATCTTGAATCAGAGGAGGGCATGGCAAAACCCTGTTCTAACTTCTAACCGTGCATCCGTGCACAGCTAAGGTTCATGAAACAGGGGCGTTCCTAGTTGGAAGATTGGGTCGAGCCCGTTCTCGTTTGCCAGCGTCGGAGGGAGAGGCTCTCGAGTCAGCGGCCTCTAGAGAAGACGACGCTGGTGAAGTGCGAGGCAGTCGGTGGGAGATCGAGAGAAAACAAGGCAAGCAGGTGGTGCAGTGGCCTCCTCAGCGATCGCCTATTTCACTGAGGCGCTCCCCTTTTTTGGTCGCAATTGAGGACGCGCCAGAGTCGATCAGCGTAGTATCGAGTAGATCGGTGTAGCGACATCATCGCCCAGGTCACCAACAAGGCCGAGCTCCAGGGGCTCTTCATTGTAGATCGGCAAATGGAGGCAGAATATGGCCCAAGTCCGTCCGCTGCCAGATATGGCCGGGCGGCAGGGTGGTGCTGTAAGCGACAGTGAGGAGCCATCCAGTTAAGATTCGATCGGCGAGGACTCTGGAGGCGGCGGAGATCTGACAGATCGAGGCTGCGGCAATGAAGATCGTCAGCGAAGGAGGACCGCGTAACCACCCCCATTTTTTTTTTGGACAGAAGCTGTAACGACCCTATGAACCCATTTCTTTACAAGAAAGTAAGACGGATCAACTTGGGCTACGACAATTGATACTTATCATCTTTCTTAACTAGTTATAAATTATACAACCGACTCCTAATAGGACTATTAGAAGGGATATCACAATCTATCCTCCTTACAGAGGTGATGTCCTCGTCGCCTCCATGGGTTCAAAAGGTGGCTTTCATTAATGTATCACTTTGCCCTATGGCCTCTACTTTCTGTAGCCTCCATAGGTTCAAGAGATGGCTCCCATCGATGTAGCACTGTCCTGTGTGTCACTTAGCTCTTGCACTTTCGGCTGATGTGTGGCTCTGATACCATATTGTAATGATCCGAGCCTTGGACCCGCAGCACCCACGAACTCATTTCATTACAAGAAAGCAAGACGAATAAGGTCTACACCAACTTGGGCCACCACAGCCTAAAAGGATCCAATTGGTACTTGTCCATCTTCCTTATAAACCATACAACTTGTTGACCCTAGATTGATTTTGATGCTTACAAAACAATTAAACAAAGACTAATTCTATTTGTTAAGCTTGATGCAGGGAAGTACATATAGTTTACAATTGAGTAATATCAAGCAAAAATCTTATGGGAGTATATTTCATTTTTATTTGTTACCTGAAAGCTATCTAATTGATCCATTGTATCCTTGGCCGTTTGAATTATTTTTGGGAGCTAGCTAGTTAGCTAGCTTATCCTTCCGTCTAGCTAGCTGACACATCTATTAGCTAACTGACACTATCTTACAGTGGCCTAGCCGAATGGGTCTTCATTTTAGTTAATTGGATAGCTAGCTGGTCCCTTCTTTGGCTAGCTGATATTCCACTTTAGCTAACAAATGCTTCCTGTTAACTATGCTAGCTGAACTATGCTTATTTTTAGCTGGCTGGTTAGCTAGCTTGGCCTCCTTCTGAGCTAGCTGGTATTCTATTTTAGTTAACTACTTTTACCTTATCACTATGCTGGCCGAATGCTATTAGATTCAGTTAGCTGACTAGCTAACTCGTCCTTCCTCTTAGCTAGTTGGCTTCATTTTTTAGTTAACTAATTTTCCTGTTACTTTACATGGCCGAACGGTTCCTATTTTGGCTAACTGGTGAGCTAGCTGATGCTTCTCTTAGCTAGCTAGCATACCCTTGCCTTGGGAGCTAACTACTTTTCATTGTTAGCTAACTATTTTTTACAGGTTCCACCAAGCCGAGCGGTTGCAATTTCAAGTTAGCTGGAGAGCTAGCTACCACTTCCCAAGCCTTGTCGATTCATTATTTAGTTAGCTGAAGAGCTAACTACCTTTTGGCTTAGTTAGCTAGAGAGCTAACTAATCTTCTCTTAGGCGTGTGGATGCTTTTCTTAGCTAGCTAAGAAGCTAGTTGTCTTGGATGGACGATTTCCTCTTGCCATGATGTTTTGAACTTAGTTAGCTAAAGAGCTAACTTGTCTTCTGTTGATGGCTGATTTCCTTCTCCTGGCCGAGAGCTTCTTTTTTCTAGTTAGCTGGAGAGCTAACTACTTTTTGCTTAGTTAGCTAGAGAGCTAACTACCTTTTGGCTTAGTTAGCTAGAGAGCTAACTAATGTTTTTGCAATGAACTCCTGGTCGTATGCCTTTGTGGTTAGTTAGCTAGAGAGCTAACAAACTTTTGCCTTAGTTAGCTAAGGAGCTAACTACTCTTCCCTGGGATGATCTTCAGCCGTGTGCTCTTTGTGGATAGTTAGCTGTAGAGCTAACTACTTTGTTTCTTTTGGCTAATGCCTTTTTTCCTCTTGCCGTGGAGATTTCAAAATTAGCTAGCTGGTTAGCTAGCTTGCGGCTTTTCACTTCTTCTTGCCCAAGCAACTTCAAGTCGCCAGCTACCTGGAATTTAATTCCAGTCAGCTACCTCTCTATTATTTTGGGCTGCTCTCTCTCTCACTCTCTCTCTTCTTTAATTGATTTCTATTTCCAGCTATACTAACTTTTGATCTCTTGGATTATGACAGAGATCTTCCTTCCTCAAATGGATTCAGTGCATTCAATGCTTAAGGAAAATAATCTCAACGGTTATCTTTTCTTCCCGTTTTACTTTCTATTTGTTTCAAATGTATCTAACGGATATTTTTGTTGTTGGGATGCTTTAAATAGATGTGATTAGAAGAACAAAATGATGAATCTGAAAGAGAAAAACAAGAAAGAAATCCAAGAAAAAGAGCTTTTATTCCATATTTTTTCGGAGTGTTGAAAAGCAAGTTGCTGTGCATTGAAGTTGACAAATCTCAAAGATCATTCATTGCTCAAAGTCATCCAGATCCATTAAAGCCTTCAAGCAATCAAAGCTTCAGCTTCCTCAGAGCTTCTTCATTTATTGCTGAAGATTTGCTACAAAATTGTAAAGTATTTCTTGAATATTTGTTCATTGTAGGAGCTACTTTTCTTATCTATTCTGAACACTTGTAAAAGGGTTAGATTTAACCCTTGGTTTTTATTGGCCTCCTTGTGTCGTTAACAAGAGGACTAGCCGGGTAAGGCTAGGGGTTCGCTTCCTTATGCCGTATAAACAAGAGGACTAGCCAGGGAAGGCTAGGGGTTTGGTTGCCTTGTGCCATATAAACAAGAGGGCTAGTTGGGGAAGGCTAGAGGTTGTAATCGTTGTGATACGATTGGAGTGAAATTCCCAAAGGGTATTTTGGGAAGTGAACGTAGGTGCTAGGTTTGGCATCGAACCACTATAAACTCTCTGTGTGTTTGTGGTTGCTTGATTTTCTGTGTTATTATTTGTGCACTTCACTACACCGCTGCCAAGTAAATTCAAATTAGGTTAAAGCACATATCTGCTAGTAATTAATTTTTAATTACCCAATTCACTCCCCTCTTGGGTTGCTACATCTGGGCAACAAGTGGTATCAGAGCAGCATGTTCTTGATTTCTAGCTTTATTTAGCTTTGAGCCAAATATCAGTAGTAATCCAAATGGGATCTATGTTGATTGAAGGACAATCAACTAATACCACCTTTGTTCAATGGAACAAATTACACATATTGGAAAGCACGAATGAAAATCTTCATTCAAGCACTAGATTATGATTTATGGGGATCATAATTAATGACCCACACACCTACTATTAAGATTGAAACCTTGATATTGCAAAACCTGAATCTAAATGGGATAAGCAAGATAAGAAACTAGCTCAATTAAATGCAAAAGCTATGAATGTTTTTTATTGTTCTCTTGATGCAAATGAGTTTAATCACATATTTACTTGCATGTCTGCTAAAGAAATCTGGGATAGACTTGAAGTCACCCATAAGGGTACAAATCAAATCAAGGAATCCAAAATAAATATGCTTGTTCATAAGTATGAATTTTAAATGGATTCAGCTGAAAATATCACTGATATGTTTACAAGATTTACTGATATTATTAATGGACTGAAAAGTCTTGAAAAATCTTATGCTAACAGTGATCTTGTTCGAAAAATCATAAGATCTTTGCCTAGGTCATGGGAAGCCAAAGTTATTGCAATACAAGAAGCAAAAGATCTCAACACTTTATCTCTTGAAGAGTTGGTTGGTTCTTTGATGACTCATGAGCTTTAGCAACGACAACATATTGATGAAGATGAATCAAAGAAGAAAAGAACTATGGCATTAAAGAGTGCAACTCAAGATGATGAAAGTGAGGAAACCACTAGTGACAGTGAGAAAGATGATGAAATGGCACTTATCTCAAGAAAATTCAAAAAGTTTATAAAAAGGAAGAAGTTTGAAACAAGAAAACATTTTGCCAAAGGAGATCACAACAAAGAAAAAGAAAAGAGTGAACCTCCTACATGCTATGAGTGCAAAAAGCCTGGACATATCAGACCAGAATGTCCACTATTAAAGAAAGGATCCAAAAGAGTAAAGAAGAAAGCAATGATGGCTACATAGAGCGACAGTGAGGCTACAAGTTCAGAAGATGATGAGAAAACTGAAGTTGCCAATGTATGTTTCATGGCTGATAATGATGAGGTAAGCCTAGCTTTCTAGATGACTTTGCTTTTGACGAATTACATGGTGCATTTTATGAACTTGTTGATGATTTTGCAAACTTAAGTTCAAAGAATAAAGATTTGAAAAATGAAATTAAAATCTTACTCTTGAAAAAGAAAGAATTTCAAAAGACAATGAATCATTGTTAAAGGAAAACCAAGATTTGAAAAATGAAGTAAATAGATTAAAACCAATTGTTGATATATTTACTTTGAACTCAGAAAAATTAGAAATGATTTTAAATAGTCAAAGAGCTGTTTACAACAGAGCTGGTCTTGGATATAATCCTTTTGAAAGACAAAGATTTTTGAAAAATATTTATGTGCATGCTGATGGATCTACCAAAATTACATTTTAAGTGTGAAAATTAGGACATAAAGCATATACTTGTCACACACAAGTGAGAAAAATATGGGTTCCAAAAGGAACTATCTTAACTAACCCTAGAGGACCCAAGAAAGCTTGGGTACCTAAGAGCAAAATTTAAAATTGTGTATGCAGGTGTGTCTTGCAATCCGAGCAACTAAAAGACAATGGTACTTAGACAGCGGGTGCTCAAGACACATGACCGGTGATGAATCGCAATTCATCACTTTGGAGGCAAAAGAAGGAGGTGTTGTTACTTTCGTGATAATGGCCAAGGAAAAATAATTCGCTTTGAAAAAATAGGTATCACCTCATGCTTATATTGATAATGTCTTATTGTGAAAGAACTGAAACATAATTTACTTAGCATTAGTCAATATGTGACAAAGGATTTAAGTTACATTTGAATCATCCTTATGCATTATTAAAAATCCTACTAATGAAAATATGAAATTTGTTGGTCAAAGGCCATGGTAATGTATATATGGTTAATTTAAATGATTTGCATGATCAAAATGTTGATTGCCTAGTTACTACAATAATAAAACAGATAATAGTTGGTTATGACATCGTAGGCTAGCTCATGCAAGCATAGATTTACTATCAAATTAATTAAGAAAGATTTAGTGCATGGTTTGCCAAAACTTGTTTTTGAAAAAGATAAGATTTGCAATGCTTGTCAATTTGGAAAACAAACCCGAGTATCTTTTAAATCA
>UESW01001374.1:121166-168110 GCA_900491605.1 Calamus simplicifolius | reverse complement strand
AGCTTTTTCCTCTTTTGAAAATCCGCAGATTTGACCTTTGAAACGCACTTGGATTTTCTTCTGGCTTTTGTGGAATGATGAGAAGGAGTAGACGAATCTTTCACTTGGATTTCACTCCTTTTGAAACACTCCTCTTTGAGCTAAAAGATTTTTCCACTAAGCTCTGTTTTTCCCTCTTTTCAAATGATATTCTTTTCTCTCTTTTTGATTTTCTCTGGGTTTTTTGATTTGAAAAGAACTCCTCTATTTATAGAATCTGCAAAAATATATCCGTTAGAGACAGGGAAAAATAGCCGTTATTCAAAAATCTTACCGTTGGGGCTGATGTGTCAACATTAAAAATCGCGCCCAGAATTCGCGGAGTCGACTCGAGCTCTGAGGGAGTCGGCTCGAGGTCGATTACCAAAAATAGAAACATTTTAACCATTGAGGGGTCGACTCGCGAAAACATAGGTGTCGGCTCCTGAAAGTCGGGAGTCGACTCGAGGAAAACGGGGAGTCGACTCGAGAAGTGCTCAAAAAACATGGGTTCTGTTGTTTGAGCGGAGTCGGCTCGCACAGACGGAGTCGGCTCGCAAGAATTCAGGGGTCGACTCTTGAAAACCAAGGGTCGACTCGAGAAACTCAGGCAAAGTGGGGAGTCGACTCGGAAACTCATGAGTCGGCTCGGGACCGATACAAAAATCAGAAAAATGTTCTGATTGACTTTAAAACTTGTCCCAATTAAATTTAAAATATAAATTTGACTTGAATACATTAAATATGACGTTTAACATGGATTCAAGACATGTTCCAAGAATTCATCGATTGAAATATAAAGTGTAAGATTCCTTTTAGAATTCTTTTGAGCATACAACTTGAAACTTCTTTTCTAACGGTTCAAAATTCATTTGATATAACCATTGAAGTTCATTCCTTTCAATTTGAATAAGCTCAAGGTTTTTGATAAATAAACATATTGTTTTCTTTAAGATACTCATGGCTTTTGGGAATCATCAAATCAATAAAGTTGGGGCAATTATGTTTCATAATTTCTCAACATCTTATTCAGTATTTGCGTGTGCTAGATCAAGCTAATCCTAAAGAATCACACTTGCTTGCTGTTAAAAGAATATTTAAATATTTGAATGGAACAATGAATTTAGGACTACGGTATGATAAACAATCTAGCATTGACTTAAAAGGCTACACTAATTCAGATTTTGCTGGATGTAAATTAGATAGAAATCAACTAGCGGAACTTGTCAGTTTCTAGGTGTTAACTTAATTTCATGGTTTAGCAAAAAGCAAACTTCAGTAGCATTGTCTACGGCCGATGCCGAATACGTTGCAGCTGGAAGTTGCTGTGCTCAAATCTTATGGATTAAGTAGCAGCTAGAAGATTATTGCATCAAACAAAAAGCCATACCAATAAAATGTGATATACAAGTGCAATTAGCTTAACTAAAAATCCTATTCAACATTCCAGAACTAAACATATTGAATTAGATATCACTTATTAGAGATCATGTAAACATGAAATGTTGTAATTAAATTTTTAAGCACTGAAAATCAACTTGCAGATATTTTTACCAACCTCTTGATGAATCAAAATTTTATGAATTTAGAAGGAAACTTGGTATTTGATCCAACTATTTAATGAATAAATCATTTTATTGCTTCATGACATTAATTGAAAAATCATATCTATCATATGTTGCATAACATCTCCCATTACTTTCAATCAAATCTAATTATGGAACATCCTTTCAATGAAATTATTGTACCTACCCTTTATGTCAGTTAGCTGGGAAGTCAACTGCCCCTTAATTCACAAGAAAGCTTTTCATAATCAATCCTCACCAACCGGCCGATCCATCTCTATTTATTATCTTTAAGTAGTTAACCAACCAGGCAACCACCAGTCACCTGGCTAGTCAGCTCCTTTGGAATCCTCTCTATATAAACTTTCTCAACCGGTCCTTCTCCTCATTCAACCAGCTCCTCCTCATTTCACACGTATTCTCTTCAACATCTCTTTCTCTCTCAAACTGTCTCATCTTACTCCATCTATCTTCCAACTCTTTCCTCCTTCCACTCTACTTCAAGAAGATCGTTGATGGCTCCTAAGAAGAAAGCAATCTTAAGGGAAGATGATTGTTCTGATCTTCGTAGGAAGTCTTCCTCATCTTCTTCTTATATCAACACACTTATCGCCGCCAAATCATTTTCCTATGGCAGGTTAGTGGATTTTAATTTTCTAGATCAAGAAGGCTTCAAGATAGGAAAACTCTTTGCTACTCAAGGTTGGACAAATCTTATCTACCAAAAGGCCCATATATCCGGATTTAATTAGGAATTTTATGAGAATATAACCTTGGTAGTGGAACCATAATGTCTTATGTGAAAAAGTCTAGGATAGATCTTGATTGCAAAACACTAGGTTCTACTTTGAATATTCATTCTGAAGGTATCCTGGAAATTCTCCCTAGTGAAAGAGGATACAAACTTGGTATGATTCTTGATATAGACGATAGTGAAGCAAGTAATATAGAAACCCTTGATGCTAATATGTTGTCTATTGAAAATAGACTGTTTCATAGCATCATAGCCAAGATTCTTGCCCCACGTGTTGGTTCTTCTAATGTTGTGACCGATCGTGACATAAGTATCATGTATGACATTCTTATAGAAACTCCTGTAGATCTCCCTGATCTTTAATGACTATTATGAAAGAATCCTTATGTAGGTCTAAGGCTACATTGCCATATGGGATGTTTCTCACGTATGTTTTTGAGTTTTACAACATAAAACTTAAAGGAGAAACGGCTGTAGCATTGCGTCATACTGACATGTTCAATGCTCATTCCCTACACCGAATGGACTATGCTAAAAGGGATGGTGTTTGGTTAAAGTTAGATCTAGAACTGGTCAATCAAATAGTTTGCCACCACCTAACCAGCCTCACCTGCATGTTCTCCTGAAAATTTCTTTAATTTTGACTTCATCAACCTAATCCTTACCTTGCCGCCATGAATGAACCAAATCCATTCTTAACTAAACCACCTGATGTTATTGCTCCCTGGTCCCTCTCATCGCAATGATAACTCTGCTCTGTTCCTCATACTGTGCGAATTGTGAGGAACAGATTCAACAGATTATTCATGAGTTATCTATTGCTCAATCCAATCGAAGTTCTGGGGACAGTGCTTCATCTGTCAATGATGAGACCATAGTACCCCACATCTCATCTATTTTCGAGACTCTCTCTCAATTCAAAATCAGTCAAAGTCAAGTTGTTCATGATGTAAGCATTCTTAATGGGCGAGTCTTTCACCATAACGAGACTGTCTTGGATCGGATCCTGAAGGAAATTAATTTCTTAAAAGCTAAGATTGAAAACTTTGAGACCAAAGCTGAATGGGTAGAATTTCAAATGCGAACCAATGAGAGCCAAACAAGGGATGCAACAAATGCAGTTGATCACTGGTCCGCATCTCTTTCAAGGCTGAGCAAACTTGTGGAAACCTATATTGCTCTCTCTACTTCATCAGCTCCAGATGCTTCATTCTCACATCCTCACCTCTGGTCTCCTCCAACTCAACCTTCAAATGACAAGCCAGGACCCTTCAGAAAACCAGATGAATCTTCAGTGCAAATTTCTTCAGATGATGAGAAGTGATCATCTTGAAACATTTGTTGAACGTTTAAAACTTTGCTTTGTGATGAATTGTTAAGACTTTGTGTTGAATGACTTAAAAACTTGCTTTGTAATATTTGTAATGACTTTGCTTTCTATTTTTAAGCTTGAAACTTAAATGTTTTGTATAAATGTTTTTAGTATGATGTAGTATTCACTTTATCTTGATGTATTATGCTTTGATTTCTTGCAAGTTTCTTCAATCATCTTTTTGATCAATGACAAAAAGGGGAAGAAGAATATTGCATACATTGAGGTAATGGAGAAAAGAAATAACTCCATATATTCCATATATTCAAGGGGAGTTTATTTATTCAAATTGACAGGGGGAGAAAATAATGCATTCCTGTTTATTCAAAATATTTTCTATATTTCTTCTTTGCATGGTTAAGGGTTTTGTCATCATCAAAAAGAGGAAGATTGTTGACCCTAGATTGATTTTGATGCTTACAAAATAATTAAGCAAAGACTAATCCTATTTGTTAAGCTTGATGCAGGGAAGTACAGATAGTTTACAATTGAGTATTATCAAGCAAAATCTTATGGGAGTATATTTCATTTTATTTGTTACCTAAAAGCTATCTAATTGATCCATTGTATCCTTGGCCGTTTGAATTATTTTTGGGAGCTAGCTATCCTTCCGTCTAGCTAGCTGATACATCTATTAGCTAACTGATACTATCTTACAGTGGCCTGGCCGAATGGGTCTTCATTTAGTTAACTGGATAGCTAGCTGGTCCCTTCCTTGGCTAGCTGATATTCCACTTTAGCTAACTAATGCTTCCTGTTAACTATGCTAGCCGAACCATGCTTATTTTTAGCTAGCTGGTAAGCTAGCTTGGCCTCCTTCTGAGCTAGCTGGTATTTCATTTTAGTTAACTACTTTTGCCTTATCACTATGTTGGCCGAAAGCATCAGCTAATTAGCTAACTCGTCCTCCCTCTTAGCTAGCTGGCTTAATTTTTTAGTTAACTAATTTTCCTGTTACTTTACATGGCCGAACAGTTCCTGTTTTTGGCTAACTGGTGAGCTAGCTGATGCTTCTCTTAGCTAGCTAGCATACCATGTTAGTTAACTGCTTTGTCTTGGAAGCTAACTATTTTTCACATGTTCCATCAAGCCGAGGTTGCAATTTCAGTTAGCTGGAGAGCTAACTACCACTCCCCAAGCCTTGTCAATTCATTCTTTAGTTAGCTGAAGAGCTAACTACCTTTTGGCTTAGTTAGCTAGAGAGCTAACTAATCTTCTCTTAGGCGTGTGGATGCTTTTCTTAGCTAGCTAAGAAGCTAGCTGTCTTGGACGGATGATTTCCTCTTGCCATGATGTTCTGAACTTAGTTAGCTAAAGAGCTAACTTGTCTTCTGTTGATGGCTGATTTCCTTCTCCTGGCCGAGAGCTTCTTTTTCTAGTTAGCTGGAGAGCTAACTACTTCTTGCTTAGTTAGCTAGAGAGCTAACTACCTTTCGGCTTAGTTAGCTAGAGAGCTAACTAATGCTTTTTGCAATGGACTCCTGGCCGTATGCCTTTGTGGTTAGTTAGCTAGAGAGCTAACAAACTTTGCCTTAGTTAGCTAAGGAGCTAACTACTCTTCCCTGGGATGATCTTCAGCCGTGTGCTCTTTGTGGATAGTTAGCTGTAGAGCTAACTACTTTATTTCTTTTGGCTAATGCCTTTTTTCCTCTTGCCGTGGAGATTTCAAAATTAGCTAGCTGGTTAGCTAGCTTGTGGCTTTTTCACTTCTTCTTGTCCAAGCAACTTCAAGTCGCCAGCTACCTGGAATTTAATTCCAGTCAGCTACCTCTCTATTATTTTGGGCGTGCTCTCTCTCTCACTCTCTCTCTTCTTTAATTGATTTCTATTTCCAGCTATACTAACTTTTGATCTCTTGGATTATGGCAGAGATCTTCCTTTCTCAAATGGATTTAGTGCATTCAATGCTTAAGGAAAATAATCTCAACGGTTATCTTTTCTTCCCGTTTTACTTTCCATTTGTTTCAAATGTATCTAACGGATATTTTGTTGTTGGGATGCTTTAATAGATGTGATTAGAAGAACAAAATGATGAATCTGAAAGAGAAAAACAAGAGAAAGAAATCCAAGAAAAAGAGCTTTGATTGCATATTTTTTGGAGTGTTGAAAAGCAAGTTGCTGTGCATTGAAGTTGACAAATCTCAAAGATCATTCATTGCTCAAAGTCATCCAGATCCATTAAAGCCTTCAAGCAATCAAAGCTTCAGCTTCCTCGAAGCTTCTTCATTTATTGCTGAAGATTTGCTACAAAATTGTAAAGTATTTCTTGAATATTTCTTCATTGTAGGAGCTACTTGTTCTTATCTATTCTGAACACTTGTAAAAGGGTTATATTTAACCCTTGGTTTTGTTGGCCTCCTTGTGTCGTTTAACAAGAGGGGACTAGCCGGGTAAGGCTAGGGGTTGGCTTCCTTGTGCCGTATAAACAAGAGGACTAGCCGGGGAAGGCTAGGGCTTTGGCTGCCTTGTGCTGTATAAACAAGAGGGCTAGCCGGGGAAGGCTAGAGGTTTGTAATCATTGTGATACGATTGGAGTGAAATTCCCAAAGGGTACTTTGGGGAGTGGACGTAGGTGCTGGGTTTGGCACCGAACCACTATAAACTCTCTTATGTTTGTGGTTGCTTGATTTTCTGTATTATTATTATGTGCACTTTACTACACCGTTGTCAAGTAAATTCAAATTAGTGTTAAAGCACATATCTGCGCTAGTAATTAATTTTTAATTACCCAATTCACCTCCCTCTTGAGTTGCTACATCTGGGCAACACAATCAACTTCCAATTTTTCGATATGGGACTATTGGGAGGGGCATCACAATCACCCCCCTTACAGAGGCAACGTTACATGATCATAACCATTAGGCAGGCAGGATTCTAGAGATGGCTTCCATCAATGTAGCACTTTGCCCTGTGGCCCCTACTTTCTGTGGCCCCTATAGGTTCAAGAGGTGGTTTCCATCGATGTAGCACTTTGCTCTGTGTGGCACTTAGCTTCTGCACTTTCGGCTAGTGTATGGCTCTGATACCATATTGTAACGACCCGAGCCCTGGGCTTGCAGCATCCATGAAACCGTTTTGTTACAAGAAAGCAAGATGGACAAGGTCCACATAAACTTGGGTCATCATAACCCAAAAAGGGGATCCAATTGGACAAGTACCTATTGGGAATTAGTTGTATGGTTTATAACCAGTTAAGGAAGATGGACAAGTACCAATTGAATTTCTTTTTGGGTTATGATGGCCCAAGTTGGTATGGACCTTGTCCATCTTAATTTCTTATAACGAAACGGGTTCATAAAAAATGCAAGCCCAAGGCCCAAGTTGTTACAGAAGCTCGCTATCGGGTGGAGAGGATTGTCCTGCTCAAAGAAGAGGAGCTCGATTGGGGTGATGGAAGAGACTCTGAGCCCTTGGCTGATGAGGGAGTTATGCCGGTTTATGAGGAAGCGCTCTTTGATTCTCTTGCTAAGCTGCGTTGGTGCTTTTCTGCCTTGGCCTTCGGCTCTCAACCCCTCTCGATGAGGCAGCGAGTGACACACAGCAAGGCAGCGAGTGACACGCATTGAGTGGAGGAAGTGGTGCATCAGAAAAGCGCCACTTCAAGTAGCACCCCTTCGACGCAGCCCTTTCCCCACTGGGCTTGAGCCCCATTCGCCCTGACATAGTCATGCCTGTTCACCACGACCTTGGGACAGTCGCACCCCTTCGCCCCAAGCCCCCTCCCTTTTTGACCGGCTCGATTCCCCTCCCACTTCCACTCTCCCACTCGATCAACCGGCGTTACATTTCTCCTAAGGTAAATGCTTTGTTTCTATTAAGGTGCTTGTTATTTAGCCAACGTTGGTTTAAATTTGGACATGTGAAGTATGCCTTTGATATTTTAATTTGGAATAAGATGTCTTCATTTTGATCCCCTGGTTTAAGAAGAATTTTCCAGTGTGGCACCTCTTGTTACCATATTGTCATAACCATAATTATTTTAATATTATAACCATAACATTATTATAATATAAAATAATATTTATTTTAAAGATATGATGACAACAAATCGTGCTAGTTGGACAAGAATATGACTGCATTAATTGGATAAGAATACGGTGGCTTCATAACTCTTTTTGTTTTGTTAGGTATCATTTTAATATTGATTGTGCTTATGTCATATTTTTATTTGCTTAACTTTTATATTTACGCGATGTTTTAACTTGCTTTGTCTATGATATGGCTCGTAATGTTTTAGATTTAGGGCCTCGCGATCCTAATATTCTTGCTTTGCAAGCCTCGCATAGATCAACCAACATATTTGAGGGCGAGGTTTGTATTATTGATCGATGGGCCTTAATTAGTCGGCATATGTTTACATTAATATAATATATTATTGTAATAAGTTTGTTGCAAGAGTTATCGGTGCTTAGATGTCGTCAGTATGATATGCATATATGGAGGAGACATCGGGCATGGCATACCCGTGAGTGCAGTATTACTTGGATCATGTTGGCATGTATGACATATATCAGATAAGCCAGATTCGACTGGATGTTGGCCTTATTTCTACACTTGTTGAGAGATGACGGTAGGAGACCCACATATTTTAATTTTCTTTTCATGAGGTGACCATTACACTATAGGATGTTAGTATTTTGAGTGGCCTCCGAATTAATGGGTTTGCGGTTACTGGGTTAGTTCGCATTATACTATCCAGTGACAAGCTATATTTGTGAGGTTATTTGGGGTTGAACCTCCTGCCAAGGCATTTTTCAAAGGCTTCTTTCGCTTAGGATTCTTCGATCAATTCTATCGAGACCTCCACTTAGACAAAGATGCAGATGATGAGGTTGTCAAGCAGTTCGTGAGGGGGCAACCTCTTCAATCATTGGCGGAGTGATCCTTCTAGATACCTCCGGTTATTTAGCGAAGTTGATGTACGTGCCATTCCTGAAAGACCTGAAGGATTTGTTGCTCTTAGTTGGGGATCGGCTATACTTGCTGGTTTATATAGGGCACTATGCCATGGAACGAGCCCTACCCGGACAGACATCGGAAGATACCTCCCCTTGCTACAGGTAAACACTCTATTCTTATGTTTGAGATTGAATTTTTTTTTGTTATTATGAATTAACATTTTGAATTATATGAACATGCAGATATGAGCATGGAAATAATTTTTTGTTTTTTTATCCCATGAGACTCGAGACTCCGGAGGCTAGACCCTCTAATGCCAATGATGATTAGCACTTAGGTGCACTGTGTGGGTATAGATGGCATGCAAAATTTAACTTAAAAAATATTCTAACCCATACACTATGTGCTTATAGGGACCAGTTGGACGTGTTGGATGATAGTCCTCAATGGGTATGTCATAATTCAAAATGAAATTCAATTCTTGGATTAGTTTTTAATTTAATGTTGTTTGTAGATTAATTGATTTTTTTTTCTATGCAGTTCATATGGTGTCATTTGCTGAAGGTTATCTCTATTTTGTCTCTGAGTTGTTTGTTCAATTCAAATATTTAGATGGCAGAGATCCCGCTCATCTATTTTGATATAGTTGAGTGGCATTTCTTAGACCGAGTGCTTTGGCAATTTGAATGTCTTCAGTTGATACTATATCTATGCGATACATCGATACAGCTTCATCAGACTGATCGACAAGGAAGGGCAAATGCCGCGTGGGACATCATGCATGGGACATCGTGCATGGGACATATATTGCTATATGGAATGCACAACATCAGTATATTATTATAGGAGAGCCTATAGTAGCAATAGTCTCACTTTCACTCGATTACATGGCCTGGTTTAGGAGTATCATACGGATATGCCTAAGCTGTTCCGAGTATCGTACAAGGGGCTACGAAGGGAAAGAAACATCATTTGAGCTTGTGGTATTGTTTTGAAAGATAAATTAATATCTTTTTATTTTGAGTTAATATCTTTTTATTTGAAATTACCTCCGCGTCCCAAGCCCGAGTAAAGGAGGGTTGCATTAGTAGCTGACAGGTAGCATAAAACTCCGTCAGATCCCTTAAAATATGAATCTACTAAATCAAATTATGCGAAGGGCTAAGAAGATATAACTATTTGTAATTTAAATATCGATTTAGTTTTGAATAGAGTAGAGTGGAGGAAGCAGATTTATGTAGCCAACTCCATATAGTTGGGAAAAGGTTTAAATGAGTTGAGTTGAGTTCAGTATCTTTTTATTTGAAAATTTTGATGTCATTTCATATGCAGTATGAAAGATTTTAACAGTTGACCTTGGAGGTTAAGCGGGCTATACATACGCTATCGAAGGCTGAGCGGGTAGAGATTTTGAGGGGCATGAAGGCGATGTATGATAGTACTATCATCGGGCATCAGCACGTTCGGAGCACACCTGCAGCGGTACGAGCCTATAGGGAGCTGGCAAGGACACAAGCTAATGTTGATCCGATAATGGATACATTTCATTATACATCATCGCCTTCTTACATGTGGTCGCCATATGCACACCAGTATTCGCACATGAGGGATACCGGTGAGGATACATTTGCTAGTCAAGATTACACTGCATATGTCATTGATGACATTGTTGATGCATATATCGCCGAGATCTGTAAGGATGTCACCCACTCTCATGGAGACACTGATATGCCTAAAGTTACCCATCCTAGCACGATCCCCATGCAGGAGGGGGTATCTCAAATTTGTGATGAGGGGTTTCAACAGATTGCGACCTATAGGCAATGAACTGGACGAGTTCGCCAACCTCCTAGACGGGGTTGTGGTACCTAAGTTATTGTACTCAAACCAAATATTGTAAACATTGTTTTGTTTAATATATCACATAGATTTAATCTTGATGAGGTGTTTGTTATTAAATTGTTGTGATGATATTTGATGCTTGTGAGATGATTTTCTTTTATGGTTGTTAATGACATATGTAATGTTGTTTCTAGGGATATTTTAAATATATATTTTATAAGTGTTTAAAATATATATTATAAGTATTTCTGGAAAATTGTCAGCAACTCAGATTCTCAAAACATTTCAAGGAAAATACTTCCAGCTCAGCGAACCAATTTAGCTTGGTTCTATGATTTTTCAATGGATAGACATGCTAAGATCTTAGCCAAGATTTGTTATTAGGAAAAAAAATACATGATTATAATCTAGAATGCAGGCATTTGGATTTCTCTCTGTAGGTTGAAACAGAATCCCTTCTTCAGGTGCCAGTGGAGAAAGAGTTCCCGCTTCCATAACTTAAAGAATATGGATAAGCCGAAGCACCTCAGTCTAAGCAATTCACAGGTTCCACCCTTAAGCATGGATTTAAGCAGATTAGTGCCCTCTTCAGCCTAAACAATATTTGTTTCTAGCTTGTTTATTTGTACCAAAGAGGAAAAAGGGGGACAAAATGCATCATCGACTTGCAAAGTTGCAAGGAAGCAGCATGGGCTTCTCAAGAAGCCTCACTCAATCACCTCAGCTCCAATTTGGCCCAGCACCTGTTGAATTGACCATTTAGACTGGGTTAGAACTCTGGGAAATTGGGCTTCAAGCTGGGCCATTCTGGCCTAGTATGGGTAAATCATCTCTCGACCTTATCTCCAGCTGAGACCTGAATGCATTAAATTATTTTCTATCATAAAAAAAAAAAAAAAAAGCAGCAACTCTGTAAACACAACCAGCTGAGCATGGTTTGGGGGAATCTTGCAGGGTTTTTATCTTGTCTTGATTTATCTTTTTTTCCAGCTAAGCACTGTAAACACAACCAGCAAATGGAAAGATAATTCAAATAATTCAGCAATCAATGGACGAACAGCCTTTGCAAATGATGTATATTGTGAGTATTGTGAAATATGTTTACACATATATAAGTGCATGGTGTTTATTGTTTACATATGCATATTGTGAGTATTGTGCATTCTCAGTAACAGAGTACTTGGTGCCAATAGCTATTATGGGAGTAGGTTACAAAACACTACGTCCATATTTCGTGATGGCACCTCGCTACATATTTCGTGATGGTTCCAAACGACTTTCAGAAGGATGAGTTTCGAAAGAGTTTTGAAAGAGTAAACTAAGGCTTCAATTACTTCAATCTAACGCAGGAAACTTTGTATTTTTTTCAGATTTTATAAGCTATCAAAAGCATCCTGCACACCTACCAGATTGCTCATGACCTCACAAACAATCGCACTGTCTGTATTGCTAACAACAGTCAATATAAAATGGATAAACAAAAGCACAAACGTCAGCCTGGAGCAACGAATTAACCTTCCATTTCCCTTCTGGTGGTTACTACAAGCTCCAATAGAAAGAGTACAAGAAGGTAAATGGAATCGTGTGACTTCCTTGCCAGATCAAAACTTAATATTGAAGATCTATAGATGGGGACAAAGAAAATCACTGTTATGATATGGTTTTCAACTCATCCTACATATAATGATCAGAATCATCCTTTTGCAAAGTTCCTGTTTCAGAACTGAGTTGGAAATGCTGCCAGGGGGCGTTTGGTAGCCGATAAATGCTGCCGGAGTATAGATTATCGGTAATATAAATGGAGCACCATATAACTATATTTGGTACATATTTTGAATGGCAATCTATCTTATAGTGGTAATCTGAAGTAATCTAGATTACCTGAAGAAGTGATGGTTATCCATATTATCATAGATGCGGTAATCTGATATATTTTTTTGACAAAGTTACCCCTACTTTCTTTGATCTCTCTACTCGCCTCCTCTTCTATCGACCTCGAACCTCCGTGTTGAAGGTCCTGAGCTGCACCCTTTTTTGCCGAGTCAGGTCGCAGAGATTCCTTCGTGTTAAAGGTCCTGAGCCACATCCTCTTTTGCCGAGTCAGGTCACGGATCTCTGTGACCTAGCGGCCTCACGACCGTCTCGAGACATCGCAGAACTTCTTCTGATCGGTGGCCTCCGGCATCCTCGCCGGCCATTTCGAATATCATTTATAAATACAATTTTTTAAACATTATCATTTATAAATATATTTTTTTAAATTAAATATATAATAATATATAAATTTTTAATAAATTTAATTTAGAAGTATTTTGAGAATTTGATGTTATATGACTGATAATTTGTTTGTCATACCAAATACCGTAATCAATATTAGTATAGCATTACCTGTGTATACCAAATACAATAATCAACATTACTACTAATCTATCAAGTGACAATTTATATTGTAGGCAATCTACATTAGATTGCCTGGTGATGCGCCAAACGCAACCCCAGTGATTTGGATGCCCGTCAAGTGATATTGGCTCATCATACAAATGAAAAGAAATGAACAGTTGATTAAAATCTTTATCATGCTCCTGCCATTGGACCTAAATGCACTCTTAGATACAAAATTGACTAAATCAACCTAACTTTATGAGTTCAAATTTGTTGGGCCTGGATATCTTAAAATGATTATTTGCATTCCAGAAATGGAAACATATAATGGATTTTGTCAATGTAAAGGAGGCTGATTCTTTAAAATTTAGCTTACTGTGCATAAATAAAGCTGAAAGAGTCCACGGACTTCTTATTTTCTTCCAGGATAATGTTACCAAGTCTTTCTAAACCTTGGTGCTGTTTGAACTTGTTTGACTTGGCGTATGAACAAACGAAAGGAAATCTGAAAATGCTCACATAAGGAGGAAAATAATCTTAAGCATATTTGGTAAAATGAAAACCTTGGCATGTTATATTATTTTTATTTCTATTTCAGCGTGTTACTTATCCAAGCAGATGTTAGCCAGATAAATCATTATGCTCATGACTTGATGGCAGTTTACACATTTGGCTACAAATAAATCATTTTTCATATTAAATACATATGTATCAACCATTCTAAATAAGCTAACTTTTTATGATGCCTTCAACTCATCCATATTAATTTAACTTAAGAAAAGTCTGCCGGTACTCATTTTTAGAAAAATCAGGTTAAGCATATTAAATGGAAAAAATCCCAAATTCCGTTAAAATTGCTGCATTTATTTCGTCATTGCTGTAAGACAACTACCTACCTCTCTGTTGGTTTATACAACTTAAGACAGTTTACACAACTTGATCAGCCAAGCATCAAAAAACAAAGATTGAATGAAACCGAGCAAAACAGAAATGCAACGTGCCTACTCCAAAATCCAGCTCCAATCTGACTACAATTCATGATAAATTGCATTTGTCAAAAACCTAAATTATATTGAAGTCATGTCATTTCAATCATCATAATAATCTCATTTGTTCACACATGCATCCAACCCCTCAGGTCCTCACCTCAACCAATTTGCACCTGCACAAACGGAGGCATATGTGCACAAATGAGACTGAGCAAAACAGAAATGCAACGTGCCTCTCCAAAATCCAGCTCCAATCTACTACAATTCATGATAAATTGCATTTGTCAAAAACCAAAATTATATCAAAGTCATGCCATTTCAATCGTCATAATAATCTCATTTGTGTACAATACTTAAACAAACTAGTTTCATTCATCATACATACTTTAACTCAAGAGTACTTAATTTATGATCCTAAATGTTCAGCATTTACAATAGGACAACGGCATCTAGAATGATCCGTTTGCCTACAAATACTACATTGACTTCTACTTCTAGGCTGAACCTTATCCATTTCATTAGGGATCTAGGTTGACTTTGGCTTTCCTTTCTTCTTCGGCCTAAGACGATCTTGATCAGGAATGCAAATGAATGGCATCTCCATCCAGTAGTCTTCGTGGGGTAATGGGTTGAACTCCCCATCCCAGGCATTAATGTAGGAGCTAATATTGTATACTTCATCAACAAAAGGCATCGAGTCCATGCCAATCTCCTGGCACACTGCTAAGATATGTGTATATGGATATTTATATATTATCCACTTTCCACATGAACAATCTCGATCACTGAGTGATACATTCTGAACGTTGCCTCCATCCCTGAGAGCTTTACTGTACCTCCTTATCACAACTTCATAAGTGCCTCTTTGCATGTTGTATCTGGTTACTCTATGCTCATTAGCTTTGGCCTAACCTTCAACAAGCTTATTTGAAACATGAGGAATGAAGAAGTTATTTCGGTTCTCCTACACATACTTGATGGCTTCCACGCATCTCGTATTAAAATACTTAATGAAACAATAAAATATCATTTGAACACATGCTGTAATTGGCATATTTCTAGCTTCCCTCAGCACACTATTAGATACCTCTGAGAGATTTCTTGTCAGAATATCATAGCAGAAGCCCTCATCATGTGGCAATGTTCACTTCTCTGACTCTAAGTCTGATATCCAAGTCCAAGCTTCTGCATTGATTCTCTTAATCCTTTCCATTAGATAGTTAAACTTTCGAAGCTGATGTTCGCTCCCTACTTTCCATACTACTCTTTTCAACTAAACATTTGAGAATCTTGTGTTGAAATTACTGCAGACATGTCTCAAGCAATACCGGTGATAAGCTTTTGGTGGAGCCCATCCAATTTAATTATCAGCTATGGCACTTAGTATATCTGGATGTCGGTTAGAAATAAGACAAATGTCATTTTTGCCTTTCACAACATGCCTCCTGAGCTTCAACAAAAATCAGCTCCAACTAGCAGTACACTTTTCATCCACTATTGCATAGGCCAGTGAAAATATCCTATTATCAGTATTAGTGCTTCTCGTAATGAGCATCTTCCTTCTGTACTTTCCATAAATATGTGTTCCAACAATAAAAATCATCGGGAGACAATACTGAAATCCCTTAATGGATGGATGAAATGTTCAGAATACATAATTTATGATACATACAGAAGAACTCGCTTCACTACAGAAATCCTAACAGACTATTGTTCTAGGGTTTGCATTCTACAGTGCAAGCATGTATTTAGGTAGCTTAGCATATATAATGGTTTCCATTCATCAAATATATCAATCAATGCCTTTTACTTTCCATGCCATGCTTTGGAATATGACACCGTATAATGAAATTATTTTGCAACAATTGCTATAATAACTTCAATATTCATACTTGGATCTTTTTTCACAATGTGTCGAACAACATAACTAATAACTTGAGAACTAATGTGTTTATTATTTCGAGTTAAATTACTGAATAAAAAAGAGTATGACCCTTCATACCTTGTGATCTCAAAATATCCATACTTCTTCAACTTTGTAGCACACAACCTTCATTGACAACTCTGAATAGGACTTAAAAAGGCATATTTCACAGACCAGAATGATTTCATTGACTCTACCACATTATATGTGCGATGCTTCTTGATGTGATAAATTTTACATTCTCTCTTCAGTTCATCTTTACTAATGAACAACAATCCTTTAGCAAACTCGGTCATTGATGGATCCCAAAATTGAGCATTAAAGGGTAACTCTCTCCGAGTACTAACACATCTGCTATCTTCAATTCATGATAAATTCTAGTATTTGATCATATGCAAAGGCTTGATGATCATGAACCTGAGTTGGAATAGTTTTTGGATGATTGTATACAGGATGAAACTACAATCAGTTTCATGAACTATATCATCTCCATATGACTCTTCATCTTCATCTGGCTTTTCATCAGAGTCATCATATTAGACTAATAGTCATCATCTTTACTCTAGTATGGCTAAATTCTTCGACTATCAGTGTTGAACTGATTGTTTACTATATCATGACTCTGCACTATTAGTATAACTCCTTCAATTATTAAAAATCCACTAGAGTCTTGACCTGCTGTTGGGCTATAGAAGAACTATCTTGAACATCCTCTATATGACCAATACTATATAGCTCTGGAGCATCATCCTTGAAAATATATAGTTTAATATACCGATAATCTAAAAATTTGGAGAGAAATATCAACATTTTCTTCACATCATCATCTTTCTCGATTGGATGAAGCACATATTTTTGATGCAATATTGAAGATCTTCACATTAATCTCACAAAATATCTTTGTACTGAAATTTTGAGAACACTATATACCCGGTCAACCAACTTAGCATAACGTGTTCCCGTATTCAATCTAAAACTTTTATATGAAGGTTGATTATACTATATTCCATCTAGGCCATATTCAAGTTCAACTGATCCATCACAAAAGAGAAGGACTCTTATAGTTTTCATCTTAAAAATGATGTTCAAAATTTATCTCAGATAAGCTACAAACGAACTAAAAATTATATATGCATATATTTCAGTAGCATTTAGCATTTAAATAGCAGATACACATCATTTCCAATTTCAACATTATGTCTGTTATAACATTTAAAACATAATAAATAAATAAAATTTATGCACATATTATCTGTAAAGTAAATCATTCGAAAAAACTTTAAAAAATAATTATTTTTTCTTTGCACATAAAATGTTGTATATCTAAACAATTATATTTAAAGTTTTACGCAAATAAAAAAATAATCTAGAAGCAAATTTACTTTGCTAGATTGCAAGAAACCATGTATACTTTGTTACATTATAGGTATACTTCAGGTTTCGTACATATAATCCTAAGTAATCATAGAAGCAATTAAAAAAAATTCTATCTTAAAAAAATTAGGTATTCTTTGGTAGACGGTAAGAAATATGACATAATAATTCTTGTGGAAGAAAGAAAACTAAGAGATCAAAAAGAAAAACCATACCTCTTAAAAGGAGAAGAATTGGATGAGGGTTGGTTGGAAGAAGAGTTGCTTGAAAGAAAGAGCTTGGAAGAAGAGGAGAAGAGAAGAGAGGAGAAAAGAAGAGGCTCAAGTGCTAAAAAAGCCTGACAAAAGCGCCACTTAAAGTGACACTTCTAAAAGCGCTTTTATCCTTTCCATGTAATATAGAAGCGCCACTTCAAGTGGCACTTTCAAGAAGTGCTCCCCCTAACCTCGTGGCCGAGTGCAAAGAGGATTTGGGTGAGGGGGGGGGGGGGGGGGGGTGCGCGTGAAGGGGCCAAAGGAAGCGCCACTTCTTTAACTTGAAGTTTTCTTAAGCAAGAAGCGCCACTTCAAGTGGTGCTTCTAACTTCTAACACCCCCCTCATGATCAGCTGTGAAGGGGATCAGGCCGGGCTTGTGGCTGGGCATGAAGGGGCCAAAGGAAGCACCACTTCAAGTGGCGCTTCTAACTTCTAACACCCCCCTCGTGATCAACTGTGAAGGGGATCAGGCCGGGCTTGTGGCTGGGCATGAAGGGGTCAAAGGAAGTGCCACTTCAAGTGGCGCTTCTAACTTCTAACACCCCCTCATGCTCGGCTATGAAGGGGATCGGGGTGGGCTCGTGGCTGAGTGCGAAGGAGACAAAGGAAGTGCCATTTCGAATGGTGCTTTTACGTAACCTTTCCATGTACTCGCTAACGTGGTGTCAAAGGGAGACAAGTGAAAGTGAAAAATACCATTTCAAATAGCATTTTTTACTTTAACCCTATTCTTGCAAAAACTTTGTCTCCCATGCTAAAGTTGTAAAACGGGTGTCGTTTGACACCGGTTTTAAAAACACCTCGAAGAAGAGGAGGAAGTGTTTTTCTTGTTTTAAATCTAAAAGAGGGGTTTGCTATTCTAACTAGGATAAGTCTAGAATAAGTTTAGGATAAAGTTGAAATAACTTTGGAGTAGAAGACGTAACTATTTCAAGAGGGCTATTTTGGTGACCTCAATTGATTTGGTGGGTATCTACTTAGTTAAGAGGCTTATTTGAAAAGTATGATTACTTAAGAAGCTTATTTGAAAGCCTTATTTGTTGGGAAGCTAATTTGATGAGCTTGATTGAAAAGCTTATTTGGTTAGAATGCATATTAAATGAGGATGAAAAATCATTGTAAAAGGAGTTTCTTGAGCTTAGTGTGCATACTTCTTTTTGTCCCAAGTTTAGAACTTTATTAGCATATTCACATTCTTAAGTGTTGTTGATTGTGTTTCTCTATTTCTTAAGAGAGTTGGGTTTCTTTTAAATCCAAGTTTAGAACTTTATTAGCATATTCATCCTTAGCTCGAAAAAAAGATTATAAGGGTTATGTAAGGGCTTGATCCTACCTAGTTAACAAGATTAGTATAGTGGAAATCCCAAGAAGGATCTTGGGTTGTGGGTGTAGGCAAAGGGGTGCCAAACCACTTAAATTTTTATGCTTCCTTTATTTTCTTGCACATTTATATTCTTATAATTAGTTTCATATGCTCTTATATTGCAACTAATATTTGGATCTTGTGTTTAAGTTTTAAATTGTTATACTTGTACTTTATTTTTGGACACTCATAATGAGAACGAATTTGAAGAAGAATCTCATCTTTTTGGACACTCATAATGAGAACGAATTTAAGTATTTGGCTAAGAATAAAATTATGAAGGTTAGCAATTGTGCTTTTATCATGTTAGAAAGCTAAAATGATCTAAGAAGATTATATATATATATTATAGGGCTCTACTATTATAGGTGTTGTACCCTCCCTATACATCAAATTCATTCCAGCACACTTCTTCAAGCATACTTCTTCGGTTAAAACTCTAAGCATTTCTCTTGTCGAATATTTTAGTATTGAAAGGGATAGTTCAAGTAAAATGACAAAGCCATCACAAAGATATGATTATAAAGACTTGATAGCTTATGCTTGGTTAATAGTATAAAAGATGTTGATTTTGATGAATCACTTTTGATAACTAAGTTTAAGTATTGCTTGAATTTAATTGATACATGAGATGTTCATTGGAAATATATAGCTACATTTTTCACTATACTTACAAATTCAAACTTACAAATTCAAACCAAAGCGGAGATTTTTAAAGTTTGCCCTAAAATTTACAAGTTTAAGAATATATATTTTCATATCCATGTTGAATTTAAATTTTACTCTATGCAATCTCAAATTCAAAAGATAAAAATCATATTTCCATATCCTAATAGAACTTTAAGCTTATTTAGAAAACTAAAGCATCCTTGCATATCTTTGCTTGCTGTTAGAAGCAGCAAATCGCCTTCACCAATATCATGCATTCCGTGATATTCATGATATTTTGTGCGAGCGTTCCTTCGACTGGGCATTTGAAACGCAGGATAATCTCATCAATTCACTTGCTTCCTTATCATCCATTCACTTGCTACCATACACTCCCAAAGACGCCAAGCCACATATTGTCAAACAGATTGGATGAGTTGGTGCAACAGGAACGAACGAATGTTGCCAACAAAACAATCAGATGGCTACGGAATTCAAGAAGATTGGCTGCTGGCAATGTTCGATCATACTGATGATGCTAGGCACCGGGTGCCCTGGGCCTCCTTTCGTCGTCGGAGGGGTATGCAATTCAACTTTACAGATAATTGAAATTCAACTACGATTGCACTGTTACGCCAGCCCATAGCAGCTTCCACTGTTACTACTGACCGTCCACACTGACGCAAAACTCTCTCTCTCTCTCTCTCTCTCTCTCTCTCACGTGAAGGTTCAAACATTTGGTTATAATTTTATAAGGAATTAAAATACCTGCGCCTTGCCTCACTTTGGTCATAATAATAGTCACTAGGCAAAACAGTGTAACTTATTCTTATGTACAATTTCATAAAATATCTGTTCATCATAAATGCATGATTCAGTTGACAACACAATCCCCTGGGCTCTCAGAGGAATCTCCGTTCCCATCGGAAGAACCATCCCCATCTGCAAAATGCATTATAACATCCACCAAGTCAGCATTACCTGCCCTGCTGTCTTCACCGCGGTGTCCCAAGTCAAACCGCCGCCTCTGCAGTGCCAGCACATATGATAGCATGTCTTCTGGAAATGAGAACCGCCAAAGCCTGCTTCTTCTCTTATGCCGCTTTAACTGGAAATATCACACAAGTTGTTATCATTAAAGAAGACATCATCATCACCATTGCCAACATTTCGCAGTCATCAGGATCAGGACCAACGCCGTCATCATTATCGCCATCATCATAGAAGTTGCCATCGTCGTAGTCATAATCATGGTCACCAAGTGTAAAACAATCAATTTGAAAAGCCATCAGTACCTTCTTCACACAAGGAGCAGCAGAGAAATTGACAGTTCCTCTGCTGCCCAATCTATGTAAAGCCTTGAAAACTCAAAATCAATTTTTCCACTAGGAAGGGCGGTTGAGCGTTTCGGCTACAAAATCTAGCATAGGGCTCATATGCCTAAGATTTGGAGTTTCTACAAACGAAAAAGCAACTGCTCTGGAGACAATATGCATAATACCACCCAAACAGGACAATTATATGCAATTAATTCTTCTGAAAACATACTCTTATTTTGGCATGTACATCCTTTAAAAAGTGCTCATTTGACTATTTACCTCTCAAAGAATGTTAGCAAATATATACCCTTCAAAAAACTCAAACTTGTATATATATGCCCTTTAAAACATGAAACCTGCATGTTCTCGAAAAATTTGAAACTAGCACATGCCCCTGCAGTTTGATGAGATCCTCCAAATAAAAAGTAGAGAAATTACTTTTTCCCAAAAGAAAAGTAACACTATTAAAACTTTTTCTGGTTTACAAAGACTTTTAGGAATAAAACCTTTGAAAAGTACTTGCCTCTTAGCATGTCCTTCACAATGTAAAGTAAAAACAAACTATTGGATTAAATACCATACATTCTCCTCAAAGTTTTCAGAATGTATGAATAACTACGGGGGAAAGTCATTGTGCAAACTAATTTTTAACCTTTCCAAACTAAGATTAAAGTGAAAGCAACATGATAAAAAGAGTGCATGCGTAAATTTTGTATTTTTATAAGGGGCATATATGCACTATTGACATATCTAAAGGTATATAAGAACCTATGGAATTTTTGACAAAAGTTCCCAAAATACAAACATCAAATGAAAATGATCGATACGAATTACCCCAAAAGAATCGATAATGAATGAGCAAAAAGAAATCAAAATGCAAACAGAAACCAGCAACATACATACCTCATCCATGTTTACTGGGGGGGCTGGTTCCAGGGCATTGGGAGTCCAAATCTTAATGTCATTATCAATGCCACTACTTGCAATCACAGTGGCATATGGATGAGGTTCAATACAGTTCACCACATCCGTGTCTCCTTCCATGACACGCAACAACTCCCCATCTCTCTTCCTCCAAATGAAGATCCTGCCACAGTCTGATCCACTAGTGACATACTCACAGTTGGGACCAAAAAAGCTCACACCCTTCACAGTCTCACGGTTACGGTGTCCCTTGTATACTTGAGGTTCAGGCAGATTAGTGCAAGCAGGGGATGACGATGAAAATGATTTGGACCCATCCCCAGTATCAGTGTCCTTGGCAGGTTTTGGGGATCCAGGGACTGGATTGGGCCCCAAACCCTGATCTTTTGTGAAAAGATAAATCAGCTCATCATTGTATGAGGTCAGCAGCTCACTCTGATCAGAGAATGCCAAACCTGTTATTCCAACACGTTCATCACCCATAAGATGTGCTGGACAGAAATAGTTGGTTGGATCATCACAATCAGTTGATCCATCCCATTTGCACTTGCGGATGTCATAAACTCGAGCATATTCATCTCTTCCTGCAATTGCAAAAAAATTGGGATTCCTTGGATCTATTGCGATAGCATTCAGATGAACAAATGGCCGAGACTCTGATCTATCTGGAAAAGACTTGCATATGAATAGTTTTGTAGCAGATTTTGTTCTCAAATCAAACTGCATACATGGTGACTTTGTTAGGCTTATGTAAAGGTGTCTCATGCTTACAAAGAAACTGGAGAAAATGTAAAGTAGATAAACAACTCACATGTTGAACTAGGCCATCTTCACCACAACTATAAAATATGTAAGGGCTTCCAGGCTCAATAGCCAACTTATGAGCCCGGTCTTCATGTTGTGCAAGCAATACAGTCGATACTTTTCCACCTTCATGTATCTCAGCATGTCTTACCTAGTGATATGATGGAAAAATGGACATTCCTTGTGTTCACAGTGCATGCTGTCCAAGGTTTAAAGCGAGAGAGAGAGAGAGAGAGAGAGAGAGAGAGAGAGAGAGAGAGAGAGATGAACAGCACACATACCTCCCCATCTGCAGCACAAGTAACAAGGATCCGATCATCTGTGTATGGCATGAATTTTGCTTGAAAAACATTGTTTGAATGGCCCGAGTCGAAGGACAATTTAACAAGGCCAGCATCCCAATTCCACAAAATTACCATTTTGTCATCAGAACCAGACACAAGAATATCACCACCTGCATTGAAGCTAACAGTATTCACACAGCCCCTATGCTTCTCTAGTTTTCCATGGATTCCAAGACGCAGAACAGGTCCTGTTAAAAAATATAAAATTATGTATAGAACTGAAGATTCTAGGAAGATAATGAGATCACTCTAAGTAGTTCTAACTAGAGAAGTTACCAATACAGTCATTCAAAAGGGAAACATGTAAGTCATAATATAAACTAACGTACACATAGAACCAAATCAGAAAAATGATTATGCGTAGGAATGTTTTAAATTTGTCACAAATAGAGGCAAGGAATTTGGGAAAACTATAAATAACACAAAATTCTATGACTCTCAGTCAAAGTCATACATGAATCAATGCATACATCCAAGAATTGAATCCAAATGTGATAAATGCATGAATTAAGGGAAAAAACATACTTTGATTGGTTTTTTTATGCCTTTAGAGTTCCAAAAAGACAATAAGGCTCCAAGGTTTTAAATGTCATGGAATAGAGTGAGCCCTTTTTTCTATGGAATAGAATGTCCTGTGTACTAACACTTGAGATCAAGGTCCACAGAACTAGCACCGAGACTGCACCAGTGCATTATCAGTTCAGTACTATATGGTTGCTACAGTACATTAGATACCCAAAACAATGTACCAATACTCTAAGCCATACTACTATTTGAAACCAGATGGCGAAAATTGATACTAGGCAATATAAGGTAGTTTCACTCGGTTCAGACCGATTCGGTTCATACTAAATCAAACCTTTGTACCATACCAATATCTTAACGGTATGGTACAATATTGCATTATCAGTACAAGCTAGTATGACATACCTTGCTCGAAATGATGGATGTCCCATCCCATGCCATCCTGTCTCGATCCATTTCTTGGTTAATCGTATCCCAACACTTAGAATGGTGGAATGAGGGCAACGTTCATCTTAGCACATTATTAATCAGAAAGAAGCAGAGGGAAAAGTGAGGCTGCCAGATTGTCCCAGGTTAGAATGTGGAGTTGATTCCTTGAGACAGGTTCTCGAGATTCGAAATACATGATACAGCCTTATAGCACTAGCGCATGATCCATCCTCCCCTCTACTCCTTCACCCAACACATACTTGTGCATATTGTGCCAAAAGAAAATGGATTTCATAAGGTATTTAGTAGTGATAATCCTTTTTTTGCTAGTCAAGAGTTGCCTCTCAGCTAGCAGTCCAATCAATGATAGAGTACTTGGTTGCCAGAATTTGGAGCAAGTGCAGGAATAAGTGCAAGTGCAGCTGCAAGGATGTGGCTATTAAGAAAGAGTATAGGGGAAAATCTAGCCCTAAATTTTACTGATGTAATCTAGCAATTTATCCAATAATCAACAATTTGCCCTCATATATCACATAAAGGGCAAGTGGAATTCCCCTATTTATTTTTCAGAAAAGATTCCTTATTTTCAAGTTAGCATATGTTAATGAATGAGAACTCTCTAATCAAATAATTAAGTGGTTTTCCTAAATCTGTCTTTGTTATTGACTAAAATTCAATTTTGGGCTTTCCTTTTTCTGACTCACTTACCTCCTAGTTGAAGTCAATATCATCAAAAGGGTTGCTTTATTTAGCATCATTAAAACTTCTCTTCAAGGAAATTTATCAAGTCATCAAAGTGTTCAAGATTATCTGGTCAATCTATTAACTATTTAATTGAGGATTTAAACAACCCTAAGGATCATTTGCACCTGCCTAATCACGCAGTCATGCAAAATCATCACCAACATCACAAACTCCTTCCCCACATTGTGGCAGTCATCTCCACCTTAAGCACCAGTATGCCCTTCGCAACTAGAGCAGTTAGAGGCAGAAACTCATGTAGTAATTCATCACAAGTTAACCTTAGCAAACCAAAATTATCAGACAATATCCAATTTATGGGTTAGACTTCAACAACAAAGTTAAGATTTGTAGGAATGCTGAAACTGGATCAAAACTTTCTAATAACACCAATATATGGGTTAAAAATAAATTTTTTTTCTAGAAAAATAAGATGAAAAGTCAAACCTATGATGGGAAAAGAAAAAGGAAAAATGGGCTCTAGTTCTATTGAACTATGAAGTACAGAAATAGATGTGTATATGACGGTACAAATATGCCTATACGATAAATCTTGAAAAAGTAAAATATTATATAGCTAGGATACACCAATGAATATATAAGGGCCCGTTTGGTAGCCGATTTGGGTTGGATTTTTCGTTTTCAAAAAACAAAAAATTCAACCCATAGCATGAAAAACGTGTTTGGCCAGATCATTTTCGAAAACACTCTTTCGAAACGATCCTAAAGATCTGAATGAATTTGAAAAACGTCGGAGTGACATTTTCTTCGAATTCATCTAAGATGTTATCCAGATTTTTATCCTTCATTTCTTAAAACGCCTAAAACTCGCAGATTTTAGTTTTTACTATTTTTAAGTTTAAAAACATTTTCGAAAATACCAACCAAGCGTATTCTCGAATACTAAAAAACAAAAGAATACAACTCAAATTTTTGGATACAATCCATGTTTTCGAAAATAGTATTTTGGATCATGAACCAAACAGGGCCTAATTTTTTTATATGTACAACATATGCATACATATGTACAAATAGATATAAATAAATATGTACAGTTTATATTAACTCCCTTTTCCAAAGGGTTAATGATTCAGAATCAATGATGGAATATCCAAATTCATAATTCAAATCATTGAACATGATCTACACTACAACAATGCTTAGAAACGAAAATTCATATGTTTTGGTCTTTAACTTAATCATCATGTATGTGTCAAAATAGATAGTTTTTTAAGCATGATACTATGTTTTAATATGATTTAAATTTCAAAATCTAGTGGTTTCTGGCCCATTTTTTGCACAAAGATCATGCTTCATGTTTTGGTCTTCAGTTTGGATGGCCTATTAACTCCTTTCACAAGGAGTTAATGTAAAGTGTGTACTCCACATGCGACAAAAGACATTTATAAAGCATAGTAGGTTTATCAAAATAATTAAAAAAGATAGAGGTAGAGTATACCTAAACTAACATGGACAGAAATAATTAAAAAAATATAACTATTTGTAATTTAATTTTCGACTTAGTCTTGAATAGAGTAGAGTGGAGGAAGCAGATTCATATAGCCGACCCCATGTAGTTGGGAAAAGGTTTAGATGAGTTGAGTTGAGTAGGTTTATCAAAAAATACAATCCATACTTCAATCCATAACACAAACTTTTACAAGTTCATCATTTGGTCACATCATATTTTGTATTAAAGTCATAGACTGCAAAATTGACCATTCACAATTAGAAGGTTAACATTAAAAAATGAAAATAAACACCCTTCTCATATTTGGAGGTATTGAAGAAGTGTCTTGTATCTGAATTTTTTTTTTTTTTGTAATTTAAATGGATCATTTGCAGAAGTATCAGACATGTATCCAAAAAATATTCAACAAGTATCGGTATCCAATATGTACATGATATAGATATAACATTTAATTAGAAGTATCCATACTTCTTGGGTTGAACATCAAGACAGTAATTATAAACCCTAAGGTCACTAGTGCAGAAGCCTATTTCAATTGTTTTTTAAAAAAACAATCTGAAAAATCAAACTTTAAGCTTTTGATATATCCAAGAACTGCCTTAGAACTGACTTGATCTAATACAAAATACAATAAAGCCTAAGGTTATACAGGGGCAAAGATTAAAAAAATTGTTGGTCGAAGACAATAGGATTCTGAAAATTCAGAATTTGTAACATGCACAGAAAAATAAAAGGTACAAAACAAAGATTAACTATCAGACCAGTCTTTAAAACCTACATTTCTGTCCCACCAAGAAAAGAAAGTAGGGGGAAAAGCAAGAGCAATACAAGACCTAAATTATGACACAGCACTAAAGCAAAGACTGCTGCATATGCCAAAAAAATTTCACTAAGATTTATATGCAGAGCATATGGTGAACATGGACTAATTCTTCAATAGAGAAGAATGGTAACAAAACAGAAAAGTCACAAAGAGATGGAGGGAGAATCAAATAGAAAGGATTCAAACAAAGTTGTAAATTGAGGAACCCAGCAAGCTAAGCAACGTCCATTTTACCAAGTTGCTTGTCTTGGTGTGCACCATGTGATGAATGATCCCAAATTTAATCTCAAAATTAGAATTAACACGAGCATATTTCAGATTTCCTGATTCCCCTCTCACCCCCCAACCAATAACAGAAGATTTAAACAAATAAAACTATAAAACTAAATTTAATACATAATTTTGGTACACAGGTATTTGATATTTCTATTTATAAAGCAATCTGACTTGTACATGAAGAGCGACTGATGAATCTGTAAGAACAGCAAAGAGATCTGCTTTACAGTTAAATTCCCATCATTTACCATAGAGTTAGCCTATATAGAAGAAACAAACTACTTTAAAAGTATAGGAAGGATCATCTATAACTTCAAAATCAAATTACATAGAATCAAGCTTCTTGCTAAGATTTTAATGCAATTTGTGGTCTGATTGCACCACCAAAACTGAATCAATGGCCTCTGACTATCAGCATTAAAACAATGGAAATTTCATTAATCTTTTGACATACCTCTCCATGACTATAGGTTGACCCTTTTTATATCCCTCTGCACTCCTTAACCTGATACTGACATTAATTTCCAGATAAAAGTCTCCATAATCTGAAAATGCGGCAAAGTTCCTATAATAGAAGTTGTAGTCCTACTCAAAACACTACAAAAACGAATAAAAAGGGAATAATGCACAAGAAATAAGTTATTACTGAAAAATGCAAATATGAGTTTGTAGGCCACTTCGTGCAAGTTTACAAAGGAATCCTCTTAATGGCCAGCTGAGAGAGAAAAGGAGGTTTTGGTTGTTCCATCCATTCCACATCCTTGTCAATTTGTATCTTTTGATTGCCACTTGCAAAAGGGGATCGTATGAAGCATCAGGCCATTTTTAATGATATCTACCCCCTGTTCTGAGCAACGGAACTTCCACAAAACATAGCAGCCTTCAAAGTAATCACTCACTATTGTATAACCTTCAACAATTTACAGAACAGCAAAGATCTAGACAGCTCAAAACATAATTTAGAGTTGGAAGGTACTAAAAAGATCATGCCATATTCTATTCACCATGTTCACCAAGTGGTCCATGTTCAATGCAATCCTTGATGGCAATGAAAAAATAAAAGAGGAGAAAAGACTTAAAACCTCTCCAATGGAGAGGGTATAAGAATAGCAAGTCAAAAGAGAAAGAGAACACAAGAGATAGATAGATAGATAGATAAATAGATAGATAGAGAGAGAGAGAGAGGAGGGGCCCACCCCTCTTTTAAGGGAGACAAAAACAAAACTCTCTTCAATTACAAGGTGGATGACAAGAGGGAAAACAGACAAAGATAGAGGTGATGAGATGACGGGAATATGTTCAAAGTATGAGGCATCAAGCATTTTAAAACAGCATTTAAAACTTCAATCATCCCTTCATCTAATCATAGCAAACTTCCCTAAGATTTATTTATTTTGAACCATATGACGGACTATGTTATCGTCACATAACCATTGAAGTAAAAGGATGTTTCATCTTCAACAATAGAAGCTTAGGATCATCTCCAATAAAATTTTCCAATACACAAACGAAAAAATAAAAAAAAGAAAAATACAAGAAATTAGCTTTAATGTCAATATCAGAACCACAAGCAGTGGAGTTGTAAAGAGCATGCTAGTCAAATGCTTATCAAGATGATAGGAAAAAAAAATTGCCAACATATATTGCTAACTTCATCATAATGTTTTTAAAATGTACCTAGGAGCTAGTAAATTTAAAATGTATGCTTTTAAGAAAACAATAATTGATTGGTATTTTCAAGATTTGTTTAGTTAATTAGGGAAAGGTAAGTGAAAGAAAGAAAAAATCGGTATTTGAGGGATGGGACAAGTAGTCAAATCACAGAGGAAGACTTTAAGAGCAATAGATACAAGATATTATGATGAATATTGTAAAATGTCTTTAAGATAAACTATTAGCATGACTATGTTTTCCAAAGGGGTTAACATTTAGAGCTCAGTTACTTATAGTTATTTAATTGATTAGAAATCATCTCATGTCTAAAGATGGTGCACAGAGGGTGAGTCTTGGCTCATCAATAAGGTTGCTCTATTGTAACTTGGAGGTCATAAGAATACAAAAATGCCTCACAGCAGATAGGAGTAAAGCTGCATGCATTTACTCTTCCCTAGACCTTACAATGGTAGGAGCCTCGAGCATGGGATTGCCCCTTCTAAAGATGCTGGATGAACTATTCGTAAACTATGTTTTCCAACATTTTCTACCACTCCCTTGTCAGAAAACCTGGAAAAATACAGGAGATTTGCAAGAAGTTTGATGCAATAAGGCCACTGAGGGGGGGGGGGCAAACCTAATGATTCAAGTAGGGGCTAACGTGCACTAGACTATGCTTCAGGATGACAGGGGATGTTTACCACCATTTTCTATCAATTTTAAGGATGCCGTCCTTTCCAATTTCTACCTATTTTCTAACTAGATACGCATGGATTTTTATCGGTGTAAAATGAAACAACAGTGGAGAATAAAGAGAAGGAATGAAGGAAGAGTAGAGAGAACACAAATAAGGAAAGAAAACCAGGAAGAGATGTGCTTGTAGTTGGCTTCCTTTCATTTATCTTTCTCTTAAAATAGATAGATCAATATCATTTGGGCCTTTTCTAGCCAAAGTCATGCTCATCCCTATGTTAGTACAGTCCAGTCAAGACTTGAGACTCCATAATCTACATAAAAAGAAGACAAGAAAACAAAAAAAAGAAAAAGAAAAATACAATACAGCACATGCTCTAACAATGTCCAAAAGAATCAAAATAAAGAAAATACCTAGCCAGCTGTTACTCTCCAAGAATTCTTCCAAAATATTCCTTAAAACACCCGTAAGATCCTCTTGATGATCAATTTGCTAAAACAACATGTAAACATCAAATCATCCATTTGATGAACTCTAAGTCTTCAAAAACAGCTCAAATATCCTTCCAAGGTTGGATGCGGGCCTTAGATGTCAAACCATCCTTGCTTCAAAATAAAACCCAGAGATGACCCCAGTCCAATAATCTATTCTTATTCACTTGAGTTCTCCACATGTAAATAGATTCTTTCCTTGCAAGTTTTGCTCCAACTTTCTTTTCTGGTGCATCCCCTATACCTTGCAAAAGTTGATTGTTAACCCACACAGACAGCCAAAATGGCCTTCTTCAAAAACAACTGTTAAACTATATATCTCATCATTTATTTACAGTAATTTCTTCAGTGATAGCTTTGCAGACATCTGTAGAAATAGCAGTGCAGATTGGCAGTTAGGTGAAGCATAAATACATGTTAAATTCACCCATTCACACATACATGCAAACAAAAATGCGCATATGCATATATTCTTTTTTTAATCTAAATTCTAGGGTTTCTCATCTCATCAAAGCGCTACAACTGCATCTGAGGCATTAAACATTTTCCTCGAATACTTTAATTTTCAGTGTCAAAAATTTCGAACCAATTGCCAGAAACACCTTCAAAGTAGTCAGCGATCACTAAATTTAACAAAAACAGAAATCTTGAAATAATTCTTGTTGCAAGTGGAAATTGAAACTTTCCTTTCAATTCCATCACAAACAAAGTCACTGAATCGCACAAAATTCTCTTTATTGGCAGTAAAATTAAAAATTAGCCTTTTCTTTTTACAAAGATCACATAATTTTTCCATAGTTTAAACCTTTTCCTATCACTTATAGATCTGGTTCGTTATATCTACGAAAATACTCAGATCACTCTTTCTTCGACCCTCAAAATAGCACCCCAAATAGGACTAATAATATGTGGAAAAAGAAAAGAAGGAAAAGAGTGGCGATCTGAGATCGAACCTCGGAAGCCGCGACGCCATGAGCAAAGGATCTCGGAGAGACGTCACCGATCTCCCGTTGCCAGAGCTCGAAGATCCCGCGGCCGAAGCCCCGACCCCTCTTGCAAGACCTTCTCATCACTTCCCTCTTTATTTCTTTCTCTCTCTGCGCCCACCGTTCGACGAAAAGCCCGAGAGAGGCGAGACCGGCTCGCCCCGGAGATCGGATTGGATCGGATCGATCGGCCGAGGCCACAGCAGCGGTGGGGAGAGGGGAAGCCGCTGAAGCGATAAGAATGCGGTGGCGCTCTGGAGGCAAGAGGAAGGATGTCTTTTTTCGAGTCGCTTCTCTCTCTCTACTACGCGTTCGTAGAAGGCGCTTCTGAACTCGTGTTGCGTGCCGCTTGAAACGCTTGTTCGGATCGGAGATGGACGGCGAGATGGTGCGCGTGGGCGTCAGACTTGGACGGTTAATCAGGGCGCTTTGTTTCAGTTCCATGATAAACGCCGCTTGTGACACCCATGGTTTACCCCCAAAAAATAAAAAATAAGAAAAGAAAGAAAGAAAGAAAGAAAGAAAAACAAATGTGGATGGCGGCTGTGATTTCACTTTGGACTTTATTTATTAATATTATTGCTATTAGAATAGCTACGGTTATCACACCTGCACCCATCAGTGGTGGAGGTGGACGGCATGATATCAACTGATTGTCTTGTTTGCATCTATATGTATATGTATATATATATATACATGTATATATATATACATGTATATATATATATATATACATGTATATATATATATATGTATATGTACATACATATACATGTACATGTATATGTACATGTACATATACATATACATGTATATGTACATGTACATATACATATATGTATATATATGTATATGTATATGTATATACATATATGTATATGTATGTATATATATACATACATATGTATATGTATATATATATGTATGTGTATATATGTATGTATGTATATATATATATATATATATATATATATATATATATATATATATATAATGTATGTATCTATATATGTATATGTGTATATGTATGTATGTGTATATATAATATATATATATATATATATATGTATATATATATATATATATATATGTGTGTTGCCGCTGGGATTCGTCCTTTGACTCGAGTGCGATCGGTCTCCTGATCGGGCTTTCTTCTGGGCGGACCTGCACAGAAGTCCTCACGCGAGAGGCGTTGGGGGTGGCCCTCCGTGGAAGACCCTCCGACGCTCAAGTCGTGGGGATCGACGATCAACAGAAATGAGAAGAAGGATCTCTCTGGGGAGTCCCTCCAGGGGTGGTCAATCGGGAGCTCGATCGCGCCCGAGTCGGAGGACAGATCCCGGCGGCAACAGATTGGCGCTAGAGGAAGGGCCTCAAGTCCTATTAAAACTTGAAGAAAGGAGATAAGGATCTCGATCCGGAAGAGAACCTTTCCAATGGCTAATCGGAAGAGCAACATCTGAAGCCCAAGACTAGGTCGCCTCCCAGAGACTTGATCCGATGAGTAGCGTGGCGCGCAGCCGCCACCAGTTGAGACCCCATCATCGCTAGCTATCCGGTGACCTAGGATCAGTTCGCCACGCTGGTCCAGCAGGTCCAAGCCCTGACCCATCTGATTCAGGAGCGCCTCGCAACTGCCCCTGCTCCACGCCTCCCTGAGGAGGCCGCAGCCCCTTTTTCTCTGGCCACCTCTTCTTCTGGTCTGCATGGAGTCGCGGACCCCCCACATCGACCCAAGGAGGACAGACCAGTCCCACGAGGGGGCTGCAACAGGAATCCCCCAGATCTCGGCGGGCCCGGTCCCTCTTCGGAGTCCTCCCACCATGATTCGACGCCATCCCCATGCTCTCCTCGCTCGGCTCCTCCTCTTATATCTGAAGAGGAGATCCGCCGACAACTTTGGGAGATGCATCAGGAGCTGGACGCCGTCAAGCAAGCTCACCCGCCTCAGCCCAAGACAGAGCAGGGCATCCCCTTCTCCAAAGGGATCATGGAGGAAGTGATTCCCTCCCATATCAAACTACCCGCCATCGAGTCCTACCATGGCTCCTCTGATCCGGATGATCACCTCAGTAGCTTCCGGTCAATAATGATGTTCCATGGAGCATCAGACGCGATCCTCTGCCGCGCCTTCCCTTCCACCCTCAAAGGATCTGCCCAAACCTGGTTCAACGCCTTGAAACTGGGTTCCGTTGATTCGTTTGACGAGCTGAGCCGTCTTTTTATTGGCCAGTTCGTCAGCAGCCATCGTCACCAACGAAGATCCGACTCCCTCTCTGAAGTTAAGCAAAGAGAGGGGGAGTCCTTAAGGAATTACCTTGGTCGTTTCAACAAGGCCATGCTGGAGGTGGACCACCTTAATCATGAGGTGGCTATGTCCGCCCTAGCGGGGGAGAGTTTTAAAGGAGAGCGACTTCTACTGGTGATGGAAGTCAGCTACCCCCCGAACCTCTCCGATATGATGGCCCTGGCAGACAAATACGCCAGGGTTGAAGATCACGAGAGCTGCCCGCGCCGAGCTGGCGAAGAAGAAAGAGCCTAAAGGTTCGGACAGGCACCGACCCATTCGTCAGCCAAGCCCGCCTCGTCGCCAAGGGGCTCCCCCACCGCCGCCAAGAAATCGCTCCCAGAGCCCGCCCAGGCGATTCGACCGGTATACCCCGCTCACTGTTCCTAGGGCGCAAATCCTCATGGAGATAGAGCGCTAGCTCCCCCGACCTACTCCTCTCCGAGGGAACCCAACTCGGAGGGACCCCACCAAATACTACGCTACCATCGGGAGCATGGCCACGATACCGAGGAATGCTGGCAGTTGAAAAATGAAATTAAGAGGCTAATCCAACGGGGCCGACCGAACCAGTTCAGGAGGGCGCCCGAGCCAGGACAAGGGGGTGACTGCCAGCCCGAGCTTCAATAACCTCCTCCTCCTCCAAATCCACCCGTAATCGGCCACATCAACATTATTGAAGAGGCCGGTAGTTTGAGCTCCAGAAATGGTGGGGAAGGCTTGGCGCCAAAGAAAGCGCGAACGGGTGAGCTCTCCTTCTCCGACGACGATCTCCAAGGGATACAGTTCCCACACGATGACGCATTAGTTGTATCTCTCAATTTAAATAACTACGATGTAAATCGGATCCTTGTTGATAGTGGAAGCTCCGTGAATGTTATGTACCTTGATGTGTTTGCCAAGATGAAATTGCTCATGGAAAACCTCCGAGCCATGGACTCCACCCTAATGGGGTTCACCGGTGATGTTATCATCCCAGAAGGGGTCGTAACCTTAATGGTTCAGGCAGGAACCTGGCCCTTGTGGCCACTGTTCACACGGACTTCCTAGTGACCAAGCTTAGGTGCCTTACAATGTGATATTTGGGAGACCCGGCCTGATGTCCCTCAAAGCCGTTGCCTCCATCCCGCACCTATCTATGAAGTTCCCCACCGGGTGGGGAGTTGGCTTGTCCAAAGGAGCCAAACCATGGCTCGACAGTGTTTGTCACCAGCCTTCAGTCTAGAATGCCTGAAGTTGATGGGCTGGATGCTCGGGAGGACTTCGTCGAGCAATGGGGAGAACCAGCCGAGAGGAATGGAAGAAGTGCCACTGGACGAAGCTCGTCCCGACCGAACCGTAAAGATTGGGTCGCTGCTGAAAGGCGAACCCCGGCAGGAGCTGATCGACTTTCTCCAAAGCAACGCCGATATCTTCGCCTGGTCCACCTCCGACATGCCAGGAATCAGCCCCGAAGTTCTCGTCCACCGCCTTAACGTGGATGAGATGTACCGGCTCGTCAAACAAAAGAAGAGGAGTTTCGTCCCAGAGCGGCAGAGAGCTATTGAAGAGGAAGTTGATAAACTTATCAAGGCGAACTTCATTCGGGAGGTGAATTACCCAAGTTGGCTGTCAAATATCGTCATGGTAAAGAAGTCGAGCGGCAAGTGGCGGATCTGCATCGACTTCACCAACCTCAACAAAGCGTGCCCGAAGGACAGCTTCCCTCTCCCCCGAATTGATCAACTTGTGGATGCCACCTCGGGTCACCAAATGTTGACGTTCATGGATGCCTACTTGGGTTACAACCAGATCCGAATGGCCCCCGAAGATGAGGAAAAGACCGCCTTCATAACCGACCGAGGTACTTACTGTTACCGAGTTATGCCTTTTGGTCTTAAAAATGCAGGTGCCACATACCAAAGGCTGGTCAACAAAGTTTTCAAAGAGCAAATCGGCCGGAACATGGAGGTATACGTCGACGACATGCTGGTCAAAAGCAAAGAAGCATCACAGCACGTCAAGGATCTCTCGGAGAGCTTCACGACACTCTGCCAATATCGGATGAAGCTCAACCCAACCAAGTACGCCTTCGGTGTTAACTCTAGGAAGTTCCTCGGCTTCATGGTCTCCCAGTGGGGTATTGAAGCTAACCCCCAGAAGATCCAGGCTCTCCAGCAGATGGTGCCCCCTGGCGTCTATTAAAGAAGTCCAGCGCCTAACTAGGAGGATAGCAGCCCTTAATCGCTTCGTGGCTCGTTCCGCCGAAAGATGCCTCCCCTTCTTCAAAACTCTCTGGTCGGCTAAGAATTTTCAGTGGTCTTCCGAGTGCCAAAAATCATTCGAAAATCTCAAGAAGTACCTCGGCTCTCCCCCTCCTCAGCAGTCCAAATCCTGGGGAGACATTGTTCCTGTATCTGGCTGTCTCGGAAGGTGCCGTTTGCTCGGTGTTGGTCAGAGAAGAGAATAAGGCCCAGAAGCCGATTTATTATGTCAGCAAACTACTTCGAGACGCGGAGACGAGGTATACCCGGATTGAGAAGATGGTGTTGGCCTTGATCACCTCAGTCTGAAAGTTGCGGCCATACTTCCAAGCACATTCTGTGATAGTCCTGACTGACCAACCCATCAAGGCGGTGGTCCACCGCCCGGAGACATCGGGGAGAATGATTAAATGGGACGTCGAGCTGAGCGAGTGAGCATGACATTCGATTCCAGCCCCGTCCGGCCATCAAAGCTCAGGTGCTAGCCAACTTCCTCCTCGAATGTACCATCCCGGAGGACGGCTCAACCCCCGACTCCCCAAGAGCCCAAAATCTGACGCCCGGTGGCTCCTCCATGTCGACGGGTCATCCAACGCCCATCGCTCCGGTGCGGGTTTGGTCCTCACTAGCCCGAGGGGGCGACCTTTAAATATGGCGTCCGCTTCTCCTTCCTGGCCTCCAATAATGAAGCTGAATATGAAGCTCTGCTGGCCGGTCTCCGGATCGCCTAGCCTTAAGGTGGAAAAACTGAATGCCCTCACCGACTCTCAGCTGGTGGCAGGTCACGTGCGGGGGGAGTTTGAGGCCCAAGAACCGAACATGATCCGATACCTCCAAGAGTTTCGAAGCCTGCTCTCCCATTTCCTTGAATTTGAGATCATTCAGATTCCTAGATCCGAAAATGCTCGTGCCGACCTATTGTCTCGGCTGGCAACTGCGGAATCAATGGACGCCAAATGAAAATTTCATCTGGAGATTTTGGAGAGACCTAGCATCGCGGAAGCTAACTGAGTGATGCAAGTTGAGGCCGAACCATCATGGTTCGACCCCATCCTGAAGTACCTTAAAGAAGGGTCGGTCCGGCCGATCGGAGAGAGGCTAGAAGGCTAAAGCTGCAAGCTACCCACTATGTGTTGATTGATGACCAGCTCTACAAGCGGTCCTTCTCTATGCCATTGCTTAGATGCCTTCGCCCATCTGAAGCTAATTATGCCCTTCGGGAGGTACACGAGGGGATTTGCGGCAACCATCTGGGGAGTCGATCCTTATGCCACAAGGTGCTGCATCAAGGTTACTATTGGCCAACCATGCAGAAGGATGCTGACGACCTTGTCCGAGCTTGCGACCAATGCCAAAGACACTCCAGTATTCATAGGCTCCCCTCCACCAGCCTAGTCCCCATTTCCTCCGCTTAGCCCTTTGCCAAGTGGGGAATGGACATTCTCGGCCATTTCCGCTCGCAACGGGGCAGCAGAAGTTTTTATTCGTCACCATCGATTACTTCACCAAATGGGTCGAGGTGGAAGCAGTTGCTCAAATAACTGAGGCTCGGGCTAAGGACTTCGTGTGGAAATCCATCATATGCCGCTTTGGCCTCCAACACACCATCATCATTGACAACGACAAACAATTCGACAATCCGAAGTTTCGTCAGTTCTGCGAGGAGCATGGGATCCATCACCGCCTTACCTCGGTCAGACATCCACAGGCTAACGGAGCAGCCGAAGTAACCAACCGAACCTTGCTTCAAGGGATCAAAGCTCGACTCTCCAGAGCCTGAGGCAGGTGGGCGGATGAGTTGCACCATGTCCTATGGCCTACCGCACCACCCCGAGAGTGCCCACAGGTGAGACCCCATTTCGAATGGCCTTCGGCACAGAGGCCGTCATCCCCGTGGAGATAGGACTCCCTTCCCTGCGGGTTAAAAGCTACTCGGAGGAAGCCAGTGATGCAGCTCCGCGCCAGCCTTGACCTGGTAGAAGAGATCAGAGAGAAAGCTCAGATCAGAATAGCTGTCTACCAGCAAAGAGTGGCCCGTTACCACGTCTCCAGAGTCAAAGGGAAAGCTTTTTGCCTGGCGACCTCGTTCTCCGGAAAGCGTCTGTCTCCAAGCCGCTGGAGCAAGGGAAGCTAGCTCCAAATTGGGAAGGCCCCTACCAAGTAGGAAATCTCCGAACCTCGGTTGGGCCAAGCAACTAATCTCCGAACCTCGGCTGGGCCGAGCAACTGATCTCCGAACTCGGCTGGGCCGAGCAACTAATCTCTGAACCTCGGCTGGGCCGAGCGATGGATTCTAAAGCCCCAGCCAAAACCGGAGTGCATAAAGCCCCGGCTAAAATCGGAGTGCATAAGTCATGGCAAAAACCGAAGCACGCAAACCTCGATCGAAACTGAAGGACTTCCGAATAGTCCCAGAGCTTCGACCGGTTCAAAGAATACACGTCGTGCAATGTCGTCAGCAGGTGCAAATTTCGCGCCTTTAGCAAATCCCTAAAGGCCTCGACAGGCCCTACGTGGGCGCCTAAGAGCCCCAGACAAAGTCGGGGGATCTCTCCTACTGCTAAATCCCCGGGCCAACCGAGCAATATCCCGCACCTTATCGCCCAAGCGCCTGTCTCGCTCCGCAAATGAGACCATGCCTTACCGCATAAGCCCACGGGACCGCCCAGGTCTCCCTTTGGCTCGAACAGGGACAAACGGTTTTTCCTTTTTATGGACCAAACGACGGTCTCAACAGGGAACAAGAGATTGCCAAAAAAGAACTTTACTCTTTATTCATTATAGAGAAAAGTACAAAAAGAACAAGTGAAAAAATGGCCTTCATAGAGGCCTACTGTCTCCTCCCAGGAGCTGGCGGGTCCTCCATACGCCGAGTCAGCTCGGCGACTTGCTGACGGAGGGATGCTATCACCCCCTCCTGCCGGTCAATGACCCGGCGGAGAGCCTCGGCCTCCCTCACAGAAATGGCAAGAAACTCCTCGACCGACTTCTCGAGCTGCTCATGGCCTGCTAGAGCTGACGCCAGGGCCATGCCATCGATAGTCACGGAGGAACGGCTCCCCTGGGAGCCCCACGGCCATTGCTAACAACGCTCGACTCTTCGTTCGATTGCCCTTCACCCTGAGAAGCCATGCCCGCTCCCAGGAGCTGTCGAAAAGCTAGCCGAGAGGATAACGAACACTGCCATCCTCTCGCCATATTTATACCACCCCGATGAGTATCTCGAGCAGTCGGGTCATTAATCCCGACCCGTGAGAATCTGCCGCTTAGGCTGGCGCCCACAGGAAGCGAAGAGTCGCGCCCCTCCCGAGGAAAATCGGTAAACGTCGACGAATTACTCGGGAACCCCCCTCCTTCTCTAGAAACTAGGTTCCTTCCGATTTACCGGGCCCTCACGGAGTAAATGTTCTCGAAACCCACCGAATTTCCTCAAATCGGCCACCCTTGGAGAAGTGCGAAGAAAAGGGGCGTCAACAGCTGACGCTGACTCGCTTCCCTCGAAAATCGCCAAATCATAAATATCGGGCGTCCCCATGCACCGCCCGTTTCGCTTTGGCGTGCCACGCCAAATCTCACAGGAACCAAACATCAGGAGTCTCGGCGGCGACTGAGTCATCCCTCCGAGCAATATCTCCGAACCTCGGCAGGGCCGAGCAATAAATCTCCAAACCTCGGCAGGGCCGAGCAATAAAACTTGAACCTCGCTGGGTCGAGCAATAAATCTCGAACCTCGGCAGGCCGAGCAATAAAATTCCGAACCTCGACAGGGCCGAGCAATGAATCTCCGAACCTCGGCTGGGCCGAGCAAATAAAACTCCGAACCTCGGCTGGGCCGAGCAATAAAACTCCGAACCTCGGCTGGGCAAGCAAAATAACTCTGAACCGGCAGTGCGAGCAATGAATCTCCGAACCTCGGCTGGGCCGAGCAATGAATCTCCGAACCTCGGCTGGGCCGAGCAATAAAACTCCAAACCTCGGCTGGGCCGAGCAATAAATCTCCAAACTTCGGCGAAAGTCAAGGAATGTGTTCTATTGCTATGAATCCCGGCAAAAGCCGAGGAATTCTTCCCACTATCAAAGATCCAGCGTAGGGCCGAGACGCATGTCTCGTTATCACAAATCCCGACCAGACCAAGCGATCTCCAAAGTTCCATCTGAATTCGGGCAGCTTATAAGCCCGACCAGGTTGGGTAGCGCAAAATCCTCGGCCAAGAACGAGCAATATCTCCGAAACTTGTCCTACGCCAAGTAAGATACTATCCAAAAGCTCGGACAAGCCAAGTAGCTTCTTAAACACCAAGACGAGGTTAGCGCCTCGCGGTGCCTTGGTAGAGGTAAAGGACCTCCCCTTGCCCAAAAGAGACATACGAGCTCTCTCGAAGAAACACCTGTTTCAAAATCATGCCTACCACGTGAGTCCGCACGACCGCCCAGGTCTCCCCTCAAACAGGAACAGACAGTCTCCCTTACTAAGAACCGAGCCGCGATTTAGGCAAAACAAAAAACAAAAACAAAACAAAGCGGCGAAGTATGTTACGACACCGGAACAACAACTCTCGGCACAAAAGAAACATAAACTAGGAGAAAGGACAAAACTTTCTTTATTTCATTGCCATTGAAACGAATTACAACCGCCTAAGAGGCGTTACAAGTGTGTTGAAACACAGAAATAAAGACGAATACATAGCTCAGCCGAACTGCTCCAAGGCAGCTTCGGGTGAGAATGATGCTTCGGCATCCGATCCAACAAATCAGACAAGCCACGAACCAATCAGCTCGCGCTGATAATGAGCAAATGACTCAGCTCGACTGTTGCGACCAGCTTCGGTTAATAATGATATCTTGAGACCCGGCTCGAGATATAGATAAATTAGAAAGGATGGACGGGCTTTGTCCCAAACCACCCAACCGCAGGGCCCTTCGACGAGTAGGAAGAAAGCTCGCGGACCCTGATACCGGGGTACTCCCCTAAATCTAGTGTGTACCGCTAACCACTGCCCAAGTCAAAAGGCAATGTACTAGCGGACAACACACCATCACCCCCTCCTCACGTGGCAAAAGATTCCCCGGGCAGACGAGCCTAGGAATCCAGACCAGGGGAGGAGGAGAAATTCATGCAAGTCATGGGGAGCACGCGTACACTTCCTACCCTGTGTCCCCGAGGGTGAACCACAAGGACACACAGGAAGCGTACATGTGCGCTCCCATGCGATCTCTGCGAACCTCCTGTGCGCTCTCCATACGATCTCCGGAACTCCTTTCTTGAGGACGAGCCCCCTCCAGCGGCTCCTTCATCACCCCAGCTGTCAGGAGGATGACGACTTGCAGAAGGAAAGCTCGGCCTCCCGCTCTAAGCCCCAGGGAAACAGGCATTAAGTGTACCTTCACAATTCATATAAAGAAAACTCTGGGATGGCTCAACACAGCCCTCTTTCCCCTTTTTATAGGCGAAGATGAACCGGGAGCAGCTATCAAAGTAGAAAGCCCCGAGATTCAAAACGCCTGACCCACGTGGCCTCCCGAGATGAAAACAGTGCCCCCCATTGCACGCCAAGCGCGTCGCTCGAACCATGACGCATGCCAAAGATTTTCTCTGACCCCGGATCACGAGCTTTGAATACAGAAAATCGTCCGCCGATCTTACATGTACTGGCAGGCCTGGGAGATCGTCCCGTGAAAATGACATCCTCTAATGGCAAATAAACGCTTACACCACACGCCAAAGCAGCCTGCATTGGAAAAGATCGACACAGCAAAGGTCCCTCAGGAAGTGCCGGGGTGAACTTTTGCTGGCTGCAGAGCCGTACTACCTATTTTGGCGAAACGAAAATCGACCTGCCTTGGAAAAGACAAAGCACTGACAGGGGTAATAAAGAAGTGCGAAGGCCAAACCCTCTCTTTACCGAAAAGAATAAAGGGATGACAGCAAGGATTCAACAAACCCTCCTGTTCGGGGATAAACTCCCCTCTTTTCGTCGAAGGCACAACCATGATTTGACCACTGAAAGGGCGAACTACCCCGATCCTAGCCAGGGTGCTTCTGTGGTTTCTAGTCCTGTCCAGCCGACCTACCGCATTTCTCGGCCATAGCCGAGCTATTTCGCCCCTCAGCCCCAACCGAGCTATTTCGCCCTCGGCCCCAGCCGAGTTATTTCATTCTTTGGTCCTAGCCGAGCTACTTCATCCCTCGGCCCTAGCCGAGCTATTTCATTCTTCGGCCCTAGTCGAACCATCGTGTCGTTCGGCTTAAGCCGAATTGAATCGTTTCTCAACCTCCTTTTGTACCAAGCTGTGTTGTCGCTCGACTCCTTCATCGGGGCTATCCCTATGCCTTGGCCTCAACCAAGATGTTCCTTCAAATTCGAGCCAGAAAACCAACCAAGCGGCGCTAGCAGTTGAGATAAAAATTTAAGACAAGAAATCATCCAATAAAGACAAACAAATGAAACAACTGACCTATTTACTGATTTCCAGTCAAACTACAAAGAAAAGAAACAGAAAATACATATGGGGCCCCAAAGGGTCAGGACTTAGGATCAGACCCGGTGTCCCCTGCAGCAGCATTTGCGGTGCTCACTTGGCTCCCCTTTTTGACAGTATCCCGCCGAGATACCTCGGCAGCAACGTCGACGCCCAGAACAGCCTCGAGATCGATGTCAGAAATCTCTTCATATTCGTCTTCCTCGGCCCCCGGGGTGCGTGTCTCGTAATATTCAGCTTCCAAACAAGACAAATCTAGGTCATGATAAGCTTGAGTAATCTTAGCCCGCGCCTCTTCCTCGCCAAACTGGAATGCATTGCGCAGGCCGTCCTGCGTTCCTCGGCAAATTCGGTAGAGTTCTTGTACTCCTCCATTGCTGAAGAGGCCCGCGCGTTCGCCTCGACCAATCGCTTCTCCAATTCGGAGATCCTTCGGTGCCTCGAGGCCGCCTCCTCTCCGAAGGCCTTCAATCGTTCTAAAACTCCTGGCTCATCTTGTTCAACTGCGGAACGAGAGCCAAGTAAGGCAAAAGTCGAAAGGCCAAAACGGATAAAACAGATAACACCCTACCTGCTCGTCCCGCCGAGCTAGTTCATCGCCCAACACTTGAACCCTATTGAGAGCCCTCGATTTAGCCAATTGACTTTGGCGAAGACTCTCTTTGAGTTCCACCCGGGATTGAGTATCTCCAATTTCTTGACAGGCATAGTCAAGCTCGTCAGAAAGTCGAGCAGCTCGTTCGTCCGACCACTTTAGCCGATCCTTTATGTCGGCGAGCTCTTTATTCAAATGGGCGAGGTGGTCCTGCTACCACCGAACCTGTGCTCTTCCTCCTTGAGCCTCTTGCTCCAGTTTCCCTTATCTTCAGCGTGGCTGGCTTTCAACTGTCCCACCTCTTATCAAAAAACTACTGCATGGAATTGACCTTGCTCTCGTGCTCCGCTTTGATCTGAGATAGCTCCAGACTTACCTTCTCGGATTGCTCGTGAAAGCCTTGAATCTCGTTGACCTGCATTGCGAGTTGAGAGGCCCTTTCTCTCTCAACTGCAAGAACCCTGTGAGCCTCCTCGAGCTCCCTCTGGAGACCGCTAGGGCTCGGGAAAGTTTAGCTGTAGAATCCACCCTCTCCTTGAGGTGATCGACCTCTTGGCGGGCCCGAGCCCAAGCCCCAACGACCAGATGCAAGCGCCATTTTAGCGCCCTCATGATCAGGGCATTCTGCAAAAAGGATTGCACATATAAGGAACGCAGTCGAACTAACTGACTAGAAACCCTACTTCGGTGTGACGACTTACCCAAGACGCGTAATCCGTAGCGATCCTCGTGAGGGCAAGATCATCAATCTCGGAAGAAGGAAAGCCTCATTCGGCACTCCGATGCACCTAAAGGTCATCCCGACAAGGTCCTCCGGATAATTTCTGTTGGGGAGATTGTTGAGTAATTGCTGCCCCAATCTTATTGATTTGTGATTACCAAAAGCCATGAGTATATTAAAAGATGCAATGAGTTTATTTACATAAGAAATGAATTTATTTAGAACAATCAATGAGTATGTTAAGTATGACTTTAATCAATTTGAAAGTAACTTCAAGCTCCATGTTTAAGCTTTCAAAAAGAAATTTTTATACTTCATATTTCAATCAATGAGTTTTGGAACATTTCTTGAATTGATTCCTAATGACAATTTTTTTATATTCAAGTTAAAAAATTGATTTAAAATGAATCTGGAACAAATTTCAAGTCAATCAGAAAATTCTCTGATTTTTGATACGTTCCGGAGCCGACTCTAGAGTTTCAGAGTCGACTCCACTCAGAATACAGAGATTTCTGAGTTTCACGAGTCGACCCCTGTGATTTCAAGAGTTGACCCCCGATTCTGTCGAGCCGACTCCATGAGTGTGAGTCGACTTCGCTCAGACACCAGAGGAGTGTTTTTCTGAGCACTTCGCGAGTCGACCCCCAACTTTTCATGAGTCGACCCCCGACTGTCAGGAGTCGACACCTTATTTTTGATGAGTCGACCCTTTAACTTTTTGAACATTTCTATTTTTGGTATTGCATCCTCGAGCCGACTCGCGGAAAGCAGGAGTCGACTCCAACAAATCTGGGTGCGATTTTTCCGATGCCAACTCAGCCCCAACGGTAAGATTTTTAATAACGGCTATTTTTATTTGTCTCTAACGGATATATTTTTGCAGAATCTATAAATAGAGAGCCTTTTCAAATCAAAGACAAGAGAAGAATTCAAAAAGAGAAAAAAAATCTTTGAAAAGAGGAAAAACAGAGCGTCATTTGAAAAAATCCGTGATTCAAAATAGAGTGAAAGAAAAGGAGTGAAATCAAAGGAAGCTTCGTCTGTGTTCTCATCAATCCAAGGAAGCTTCAGAAGAAAATCCAAGAGCTTTCAAGAGTCAAATCAAAAGATTTTCAAAAAGAAAGGGAGAAAAACTCAAAACTCTCAACTGCTTCAACTGTGAAGAATCGGAGCTGAGGCTTGATTCAAAGAAGGAGAAGAAGAAAAGAAGAAAAGCTCAAAAGCCAACCAACTACAAATCAGGCTTTTCTAAACTTTGTTCTTTTATTTGATTATCTGCTCATTAAGGAGCTGTGTACTTGAAAAATCTATTTCTATTATTTGTATCTAGTTCAATCTGGGGGATTGAACTAGTGGAGGTAGTCTTACCTCGGTACAAGCTTGGTATAGCTTGTGTTAGGGTTTTGTGCTGGTGAGCCCGGAAAACCAGCTGGGTTCGTTGTGACCCGGTAAAACAACAAGTTTGAGTTGTGAGCTTGTAAAACAACTCGGCTGTAATCTAGGAGATTATAGTGTGGACCCAAGTGAATCTTGGGAGTGGACGTAGGTGTTGGTTGCACCGAACCACTATAAAATCTTTGTGTTTGCCGTGCTTATTTCTCTATCTCTATCTCTTTTATTCACTGCTTTGTATTTAATTGCATTTGCCTTCATTCTCTTAAGCAAACTATTTTAAAAGGCTTAAATTTTTTAAGAACCCAATTCACCCCCCCCCTCTTGGGTTGCCATCTGGGCCAACAATTGGTATCAGAGCAAGTGCTCATTTAGATTTGATCTCACGATCAAGAGCTAAAGATCCAAATGGCAACACAAGTTGGTCAGTTTTGCTGAAGGTCATTCTACGAATAGACCTCCACTTTTTAATGGCTCAAACTATTCTTATTGGAAAGCTAGAATGAGGATATTCATTCAAGCTTCTGATTATGAATTTGGGGTGTTATAATTAATGGACCTAGTACACCCACACACCTTATTGATGGCACTATTGTTCCTAACCCGAAAGGGATTGGAATGATAATGATAGGAGAATGGCACAACTAAATGCTAAGGCCATTAATGTTTATATTGTTCCTTAGATCAAATGAATTCAACCGAATCTCAACTTGTAATTCCGCAAAGAAGATTTGGGATAGTTGGAAATTACCCATGAGGAACAAACCAAGTAAAAGAATCAAAATAAATATTCTTGTTCATAAATATGAATTATTTACATGGAACAATCTGAAACCATCACATGCATGTTCACTAGATTTACTGATATTGTAAATGGTTTGAAAAGTCTTGGTAAGACATATACTAATGCTGAACTTGTTCGTAAAATTCTTAGGTCACTACCAAGATCATGGGAAGCAAAAATGACTGCAATCCAAGAAGCAAAGGACCTCAACACTACCCTTAGAGGAGCTTCTAGGATCCTTAATGACCCATGAGCTGACAATGAAGCAGCATGTTGAGGAGGAACAAAAAGAAGAAAAATTGCCCTCAAAGCTGCAAAAGAAGAAGAGAGCAGCAGTGATGATGATGATGATGATGAGGAGACTGCTCTCTTAGCAAAAATTTAAAAGATTATGAGGAGAAAGAAACCCTTCCACAAAAGAAATTTGGAGCAAAGTGGGAAGGAGAAAAGGATAAGAAAGGACAAGGACAAAGAAAAGAGAAAGACCCCTTGACTTGCTATGAGTGTAAACCGGGGCACTTTAGAATGAATGTCCTAAATTGAAGAAAGCCTACAAAAAGAAAAAGAAGGCTTATATGGCAACATGGAGTGATAGCGAGGAATCTTCTTCCGAAGAAGAAGAACAAAAGGAAGTTGCAAATATGTTTTATGGCGGACGACAACGATGAGGTAAGTTCCGAAACCCTTGATGAATTTGCATTTGATGAATGTTTGATGCTTTCAATGAACTTATGATTGATTTTAATTTTGAAAAAGAAATATAAGTTTTTGAAAAATGAAAATTAACTTTCATTAAAGAAAAGAAAGATCTTAATAATGAAGTTAAGAAACTTAAATCTGAAAATGAAATTTTGATAAAAGAAAAAGAACAATTCCAATGAAAATGATAAACTAAGAAAGAGGTTGAAAAACATAAGAACATAGTTGATAATTTACCTTAAGTTCAACTAAATTAACATGTTATTAGATAGTCAAAAAGCAGTTTTTGACAAAGCTGGTTTAGGATATAACACTTTAAGAAAACAAAAATCACTAAAAATATTTTTGTAAAAGCTGGCCAAAGTAATATTACTTGCTTTAAATGTAATGAAAAAGGACATAAATCTTTGAATGCAAAATTTAAAATAATAAAAAGTTAAATGTTAAAGGGAAGAAAATATGGGTTCCGAAAGGAACAATTTTGTTGCTACTAACCATGAAGGACCCAAGAAAGCTTGGGTACCTAAACATAAAGTTTGATTTATTGCAGGAATGTCTTGTAGCCAAAAGATCAAAGAAAAAGTGGTATCTTGATAGTGGCTGCTCAAGACATATGACGGGTGACAAAGATGAATTCATCACCCTTGAAGAAAAGAAAGGTGGAGTTGTTACGTTTGGCGACAATGGTAAAGGTCAAATTTGGGCCTTGGTAAATTCGCATAACTCCATCCATATTATTGATAATGTACTTTATGTTGATGGTTTGAAGCATAACTTAATTAGTATAAGTCAATTATGTGAAAAAGGTTTTAAAGTATCATTTAAATCTTCTTATGCACTGTACTAATTCCATTGATAATAGCATTGTTTTTACTGG